>BQNB010075251.1:0-31531 GCA_026074375.1 Tanacetum coccineum
TATCACTACACCTTCTCCTACCACAACCTCTTCATCTCCAACTCCTCCAAATGCACCATCAAAAATTCAATCAACCAATGACACCTCATCAAGCCAAGATACCACACCTTCTTCCTTTCAATCAAAACCTCAAATCTCACCACCGTCATCTAATGAACCATCTTCTCCTCAACCTTTAAACCCTTTGCTTAACAACATCTCGAATGTTCCTCCTAGACCTTCAAACCCTCAACCACTTCAAAGTCATCCTTCTTTGGATATCACCCTTTCTTTATCACCTATCACTCCTCTTGATCACATTCTTGTTACTCCATTACCACCATCTTCACCACAACATCAACCACCTATCATGGGCCAACCTCTTTCTACAACTATCATGACTACCATGGGTCAACATGCATATGTTGCTCTCACAACTGAACTCTTTTCTTAATCTCAAGAGATGAAATGAACATCGTGTTTACTCATCTTGAGTATCTTCTCACTACCACAATAACCTCACACTTTTCACCTCCACATTGAAATGTTTTTAAAAATCTCATAAATGTGTCACCCAAAACCTTTTGCTCAAAAAGTCTTCCCCTATGAATCATGAATCATCTAGGATTTATTTCTTTTGTATGCTTAGATTGTAGTAACTTATGGATTAATGGTCTCTTAGATCGTATTAGCTCTATTTTTATTTTTATGTTGTATGAATGTATTACTTGCATTTTCTATTGTATGAGTTTCTTGATTCATGCATGAAACTCTCTTTTGGACTTCGCTTCAAACGTGGCTCTAAAACCATTTAAGTAAAAAATATGACTAATATATATTCGTCTGGAAGAGCTATGCTCATTTCATGATCTAAAAAGTTGGCATCCAAGGGCATGGTAATAATCCACTATTATAAAGGCTTTCATCTATGGATTAACAAGTTCTCCAGGGTGTGTGGACTCCAATACGATTCTATCACACCATTAGGGGGGGGGGGGGGGGGGGGGGGGGGGGCGGGGGGGGGGGGGGGGGGGGGGGGGGGGGGGGTGGGGGGGGGGGAGAAAATAGGCAACAACTACATTCGCTTTCTGCTTGTTCAAATCTCAAGTAGATATATCATAGTTCTTGGCACATCGACTGACCTTCCTAAAGGCTTTACAAATTATTTTTTGCTAAAAACTGAGTTTCAAATCTTCAGATGTCCATAATGGGCTGCAAATGTCCATTTTCTGTCAGTGGCTGGACAAGTCTTCTCAAAGTGCCTCGAGTAGGATTAGGCATCTTTACTTAATCATCAAAATATGCTACTCAATATAACAAAATAAGCAATGGGCCTCGTTCGTCACCAATGTAGCATACCCTGATGGTGTGAGAGATACAAAAACTAGATGAGCTGAACGCTTTAGGGATGTCCAGTTAGACCATGAGCTCGGTTTTGAGGTATGTGTTGGGCTCATCTAAATAATACCGTTCACTAAAGCAGTATGAACTCAGATCTGTATTGCCGCTCGTGAGCATGTGTGCTGTTAACAGGTTAAGCAGGCTAAGCCCGCTAGTCCAAAAGGCACCTTGATGCAATAAAGGCGGGTCATTCAGGTCTCTATTGTCAGGCACTATTAACTCGGGTACTTGGTGACTCCGTAAAGACACTCGCTACATCCGCACAACCGGCCTATGCATACAGCCTGACCAAGCCGGTTGTCCCAAAACACAAAGAGAAGGACGTCGGGAAGCTGCTCAGGTTCTTGGATTACAAATAGTGAAGCTGTCATCAAAGAAGTAGAAAAGCACTACTAATTCAGTGCTGCTCTCTCTATCTCTATCTCGCTACTTCTCTCTGCCTCATTTCTCCGTCATGCTACTCTGCAATCTCTCCTCTGAGTCTCTATCTCCTGCTTCTCCTGTCTAGCGTCTGCTCTGCTCTCTCATATCTTTTCTACGTGGCCTTGGCTCTCTCTCTCTCTCTTCTTGGCTCTCTCGCTATCTTCTCTTTACTTTGCTGCTCTACTCTAGCTCTTCATCATCTGCTGAACTAAGCTCTTAGCTACTTCGGGTCTCTCACAATCGTTCTACATCAATATTCTTGCAGGCTCATCTCTCCATCATAGCTCTCCTATCTGCTAACTTCTTCTTCCTCTATCATCTGCTAGCATGCAGCTGGCTAGGTCATCTCTCTCACTTTTAACTATATTAAGGCATCTCGCTGCATCGCATGAACTTGCTTGCTTCACAACCTCTTAGCTGCGTCAGCTAACAAGTCCTTTATCTTCTGAACTACTTCTTATCGTCGTCATACGATATCTCTCTCATCTATTTTTATTTTTATGTTGTATGAATGTATTACTTGCATTTTCTATTGTATGAGTTTCTTGATTCATGCATGAAACTCTCTTTTGGGTGACTTAAATTGCATGTATTGCTATGGTATTATGTTTAAAGGATACTTATCTTGCACTTGTACTTCTAACTTTGTTTTGTAGCAAACAATTTTCGTAAAATCGATCCCTTGGTGCCCCAAACGAGGGGGAGCATACATCAAGGGGGAGTCTTGATATCGTCACCTTTTTTCTTTCTATAACAAATTGACGATCATCCTTTTTTAATTTGACAAAAAGGGGGAGAAATGGAATGAAACTCATTAATAATTTGAAATCTTTAATTTTATACATAATGAGTTTATATTTTGTCATCATCAAAAAGGGAGAGATTGTTAATACAAATAATGTCTAAAAACGTTATTTATATATTTCGACCACTCAATGTTTTGATAATAACAAAATATAAAAACGTTTACGATAAAAATAAACGTTCATAAATTATTAATTGTAAAATTCCATTTCTAAGATTAGTGATCACTTAAGGTATGGACAAACAAAATCATTAAACATGATTAGTGATCAAGAAAATATTTTTCTCTTAACCATCACTTTTATTCTACAGAAGTATTTTTACCAAAATTAAATATACAAAATATTTTCTAATTAAAAGAAAAGTTTTATTTAAAACTTAAATTTGAAATTCAAATTTTCCCCCCAAAATGGAAGGTTCCATACCAGATACAACCTTCACCACAAAAAGACAAAAATAAGAGCGTAGTCTATATGGTGACCCCCTTATACGTCTGGCGGCCCCCAGATATATCTGGGATCGCCGGGACCATCCTCAGTGACCGTTGGATTTTCCTGTCTATAAATATTGCTCCATTCCTAGCAGAAAAACATTCCTCTTTGCACGAATTTTTTCATACTTCTTTCTCTCTCTAAAAACCTTCTTTTTCTCACTAAATCTCTTAATCACTAACATCCTTTGATCTTGTTTCAAGTGATCTAATCTCTTCTTTCTCTTCTTCTCTTCTATCAAGTGCAAGAGATGAACATCGTATTCGCCAAGAAATGATTTATTAATTTAGTGATCTCTCCCTTCTTCTTCTAAGTATCAAATCTTTATTTTAATTATTCTTGTGTATTTGTGTGATTCGGGATTTGTGTATATCCGGATAGTGTAGATCTTGTGATGTATAGTTCTTATGAAGTGTAGGATTGGTTCTAGCTAAGATTAGGACTCGACATTTAGCTTAGTGTTAGAAAATAATGTAAGAGACGTGTAAACGGTTTTCTCCGCCTGAAGGGAGCTTGTTGACATAGTGAAATCTTGAGTAGGATACTCAGGGAGTAGAGTACGGCGAAGAGGAGCTTCGTAGCCGAA
The DNA here is from genome assembly GCA_026074375.1 of Tanacetum coccineum. Lineage (NCBI taxonomy): Eukaryota > Viridiplantae > Streptophyta > Magnoliopsida > Asterales > Asteraceae > Tanacetum > Tanacetum coccineum. Next base: position 3,685 of record BQNB010075251.1, read on the forward strand.
CCACTATAAATCTTGGTGTATTGGTTTGATTGTTCTTTCTCTCATCCTTTTATATTGTTGTGATTGCTATTTAATATTAGTTTAGACATTTGTTTTGTTGATTCATATTGTTGATTGGTTGAACATACAACTCGGATCTAAGTATTTTGAAATTAAACTTTTAAAATGTAAAATGAACTTGTAAACTATTCAACCCCCCCTTATAGTTTCCATAATCTCCTCTGTCAGTAGGATACTTAGCGGGGTCCTCCTCAGGATCCTCCTCCGGATTAGAGTCAGCAACATAGCCCGGTGATAGGGCTGTAGGTGAAGCATCATCTGGTAAAGGTTGATCCTCAATAGGTGCCTCAGCGTCAGATGGTACCAAGTACTCTAGGTACTCATGCTCAGGTACATAGTCTGGAGAAAGCAGTGCCTGCTCTGGCTCCTCAGGACCAGGCACATACTCTGGTGAAGGTGGGTGCTTAGGACCCGGCACGTAGGCTGGAGATAGTGTGCCTCCGCAGGTGCCTCTGGCTCCTCATCAGAAACCCACTGGAATCTCCATGGCTCGGAATCAGTATAAACAGATGTGTAGGTAACCGTCAATGATGAAGATATGACTGCTGTAACAATAAAATAAACTTATATAAGTATATTATATAAGACCAGTATAGTATATACGTAATATAATATAAACAAGTATATAGATCATGAAAGCATCTAGTATAACCAACTAATGCCAACAAATAGTGTATGTATGTCCCGTAAAAAACTTTTGTATGATGCAATGTTTGAAAACGATTATAGTCTAAGTAAAAACATTTGACCTAGTTCTCTATAACATTGGCTCTAGATACCAATCTGTAACACCCCCAAATAGGGTCGCAATAGAATATGGGTCTGAGAGTGTTACATCATAGATCAATAACACAAGATTTGAGAACGACCTCTATATGTGTCGTTTGAAAATGATACATTAGATTTAATAAACTTGTTTGTTACATAAGCCCAAAGCTTAACTTGTTCATCCTTGTAATTGTAAAAGATTTTAATACATAACAAATACTTCAAAATGTAATGCACTTAAATCTCCATGTAATATGACTCTCAAAATGTTGACCACCAATGTATCCTTGTTCTTGTACTTTATTTACCTAAGAAAAACATGCTTTAAAATGTCAACATAAAGTTGGTGAATTCACATGTTTAAGTAATGTATAAAGTAGGACCACAAGATTTCAAAGAGTAAGACATGTAACACATACAATATCTCAAAATGTAATTACAAAATGCACTAAGCTCATGACACTGAATGTATGTGTGAAAATTAATGCCAATAATGTGCCCGTGTAGATGTTCAACCCGCAACATCCAAAGTCCGACATGGTATACGTCCGTTAGTTCAATCCGTCAAACTAGTGATCGCTACTCACCCAAACGGGGATGTCAATCCCAAATAGATCTATTCATAACATTCGCGCTTACAATCCAGTAATTAACAGTTCATGATTCATGGGCATAGTGGGTTATAGCTACTTAGGCAAAATCGTAATTTGTTTAAAGTATACTTGCGTCCAAATGTAAAACAATGCATGTTTCTCATCTCGAGAATCGTAAATCATTATAATCGTATAAAAATGAGGCTATGAATTCACCTCAAGTAAATGGATTGATTGTATAAATCAAGTAAGGGAAATGTCTCGAGAAATTCAAATGCAACCTAATAAATTATAGGCCATATAAGTATAATGTATTTAACATAAATACAACATCGCAAGTTATATAGTTACACCACCACCTAATAGTTTTTATTTAATTTAAAAAGTTAAAACAATATTTAAATCGTAATTGTTAAATAAATGTCTATGTATATGTATCCGTAAAATAAAATTTATCTTTGCCCAACAATTGATTATTTGTTAATAATACATGATTTAACATTTTTTTATTGATTATGTAATGATATTATATAATTAGTTTAATTGTTTTATAAAATAATATTTATATAGTTAAAAACGTATATAAATATTATATAAATGATACGACAATATTTCTTATGGTTTTTATAGCCCAAACGGACTCGAAAATATTCGTAAACCATATTTTTAGTTTCTATCAGAATGTTATATTTTTATAAAAATTACAGAATATTATTTATAAAAATTAATTTGTTTTATAATTTCTATTTATCCGAAATATTTAAAAACTCATAACTTACTCATTTTAACTCCGTTTCGCTTGTTCTTTATATGTATGGAATCGTGACGATATAAACTACTTAAATAAAATGTTCATTGTTTTTGTAAAAATCTGAGTTGGAACAGTAAATTCAAAATGTTTATAAAATTACTTTTATAACTTTAAATCTTTCAAAACTCGTAACTCATTCGTTTTAATTCCGTTTATCGAGTTTCTTATATGCTTGGAATTCTTATAACATGTACTATCATTATAAAATATTTGTATATTTTTTTCAAATCTGAAACAGTAGCTATTGTTATAAAATAACTTTTATAAAAAAACTTTTATATATTTAATTATCGTAACCTTGTAAATGTCATAACTTCTTCGTTATAACTCGGTTTTTCGAGTTCTTTATATGCTTACGATCCTCATAAATGTACCATTTTCATAAAATGTTTCTTGAATTTATAAAAATTCAAATCTAAACAGTAAACTCAAAACAGTCCGCTTTTATATATGTAATTTATAAACTAGTTTTATAAATTATTACTTGGTTAATTTGTACAAGTCCTCTACATTAATTTATACATTTTAGGTACATCTTAGGTCCTCTAAATTGTACCATCATTTTTGGTCTATGATAAATGTCTCACTTTATTTGTGCATAAACTTTAATAATAAACCTTCAACAATTATATTTATAAACTAAATCTATAAATTTATTAACACTTATATAAGGTGTGTTCTTGTATTTTAAACATCATTTTACCATAGACATATATAAATTTGAATCTTGTTCATGCTTGTAATATTTTATAAACCATAAAAACAAACTCTAGGTGGTGATTAACATAATAACAAGTATGTAAAATATGTAAATGAATAAATGGAAAGATTAGGGTTTAAGTAAACCTTAGATGAAGTAAGAAGATGAGATCACACATCAAACTAGATTGCAAACCCGAACTTTATAAACCTACTCAAGCAAACCTAGTTTTCTTCTTGATTACAACCTTGTAAAATAATACCAAGCTTCCATATACCTTGCAACACTTAGAATTATACTACACTGCACACATTTTACTTTGTAAAAATAAAAACTATGGATATCTTAAAAACCTTATATGAGCCGTGGGTATGAGTGGAGGAACAAGAGAGTGTGTTTGAAAGTTTACTTGCAATTTGGAAGTGTATGTGTTAAGTCTTACATAGTACATATTTATATACTAGGAGTATTATGGAAACAATTAGCTAATACCATGGTTCAAGAGTGGTAAGGGTACCAAATGTGTAAGGTGAACTCCTCCTCCCTAGGAGGAGGGATATGACTTTAGTGGATGGTTTTAAGCATGTGTGTTATTAAGAAGTAAGTTTGAATTTGGTCTTGTGTTTTTATTCATAGTGATCCACCCATAGCTTAGTATAAGGTGGGAAATTATTAAATTTTTGTGTATTGGGTATAAAAGTGGGTATTTGTTTGAGTATAGATAGGTATTGGTGCTTCCGTGTACGGTTAAATGTATTTTATTGTGAAACGTAAACGCTTTACGTAACCAATAAAAATAAAATATGAAAAGTTATAAATTATCCTCGTAATAATTATATAACACTTGCTTGACGTAAACTTTTACTTGTTTGATGTCCGTTTACGTTGAATGTTGATTTTTAGTTTACGCGATTTAACTAAACGATGAAAATTAAAAGCAAACGCGTAAAACCCTAAAAATAAATAATGGCAAGTATTGAGTCGTAAAATGACCTGAAATAACGGATTGTTACAGTCTTCCCCCGTTAAAGGAGCCTTGTCCGCAAGGCTCAAGATGCGGCACTTGTCGAGGGTGCGGTTTTTGTGAAGAGATGCAGATACTTCTTCCGGAATTGATCTTCACGTTCCCATGTGAACTCAGGACCTCTCCTAGAGTTCCATCGAACCTTGACAATGGGGATGCGACTTTGCTTTAACCGCTTGACTTCACGATCCATAATCTCCACTGGTTCTTCAACGAAGTGAAGCTTATCATCAATGTGTATTTCATCCAACGGCTCGTTGGATAAACATTTCTTCAAATTGGATACATGAAACGTGCTATGAACCCTGCTTAGTTGTTGAGGAAGTTCGAGTCTGTAAGCCACGGTTCCCACTTTTGACAACACCCTTAAAGGGCCAATATATCTCGGGTTCAACTTCCTTGTTAGGAATACGAAAGTATCAGTCACTACCATTAATATCGTTAGATAGCTCATATGGTAATATTTGGAAACTTAGTAGGATAGTTAGTCTAAGGCCATTGGGGAAAGCCCCATGAAAGCCAAGGCCTTACCGCAAAGTAGGTATATAAAACACTTTACTTGTTATAGAAAAGTGTGGGTTGTTTCATTTTTCACTTCTAATCTTAATATTTTTCATCGTTCACTTTCTCTCATAGATGCAACCTCCCACTCTCTTTCTCTCTTAGATTTCTTCTACTTGTGTGTGTGTTTAAAGATTTCTTATATTCTTTAATTGGTTATTGAAGAGCATAGAGGGTGAAAAGTTTGTTTTTGTGTGGTGTTTTACTTGTTTTTTTCTACTCGTCATATTTTTTTTTGAAGCTTGTTTATCACACAAAAGATCTTTACATTAGGTATAAATGATCTTAGTATCTTAGTTGAAACTAGGTGTACAAGCTTAGATCCATAGAAACTTTATAGTCGTGCATTTTTTAGTTGAAACGTTTATATGGTACAAATCTTGTTTCAAAATTTTTGTCTTAAAAAACCATAAAGTTTGCTTTTTATGGTTCTTACATGTTATGTATTACTAGTGTACAAAATTTTTTAGGAAAAAACAGTCAGAAGTGAGTATTTTAGTGTTTTGAAAAAGTTGAAGTTCGTATTTGCAGGAGGCAAATAAATCCATTGTTGGAAGGCGATTTAATCCTAAAAGTTGAAAGCGAATTAATCTATTTTCTTGAAGGCGATTTAATCCTCTTTCTCAAGGCGAATTATCCTTTTTCTAAAGGCGATTTATCTTTAGCTCAGGCGAATTAATCCTTTTTCTAAAGTGCGTTTAATCAGTCTGCTGAGCCGTTTAATCTTAATCTTACAAGCGATTAATCATCTTCTGTACAGGCGATTTAATCCTCTTGTTGGAACAAGGCGATTTAACTCATAGTTGAATGCGATATAATCTTTCTCTTCGAAGGTGATTTAATATGTTTTTGAAGGCGATTTAATTCTTATTTCCAAAGGCAATTTAATCTAATTTCCCAAGGAGATTTAATCACTTCTTCAGAGGCGAATTATTTAAATTTGAATTATACGGTTTATTTCTTTGATTTGTAAAATCTTGTTTGAAAGTTATTTTCGGTTTAATCAAGTTTGTAAAAAACCCGTGTATTCATGACGTAAAATCACTTAAAAAAACTCACTTTAACACATTATTCTATATCACTGCCCGATCAACAAGTTTTTTTTACATACCAAACAAAGTTACAATGATATATCTTGCTGATTCATTTACTTTCTGGTGGTGACAATCGTCCACCAATGTTGGAAAAAGACATGTATGATTCTTAGAAAAGCAAAATGGAACTATACATGCAAAACAGAGAGCATGGAAGAATGATTCTTGAATCATTCAAACATGATCCATTCATTCGGCTACCGATTGAAGAAAATGGTGTGACCAGGACAAAGAAATATGAGGGAATTTTGGAACGCTGAGAAAACTTCAGTGATTGTGATATCAATGCAACTAATATCATTCTTCAAGGACTACCATCTGATGTCTATTCACTCGTTAATCATCACAGAGTTGCCAAGGATCTATGAGAAAGAGTTTAACTACTAATACAAGGTACATCATTGACAAAGCAGGAAATGGAGTGTAAACTCTATGGTGCATTTGATAAGTTTGCTCACATCAAAGGGGAATCACTTCATCAGTATTAATTAAGATTTACTCAGCTGATCAATGACATGAACATTTACAAAATGAAATTATAGCAATTTTAGGTCAATACCAAGTTCTTGAACACTCTTCCACCTGAATGGAGTAAGTTTGTCATGGATGTCAAATTGGTGAGGGATTTGCACACAACTAACTTCGATCAGCTTCATGCATATCTTCAACAACATGAAATTCATGCTAATGAAGTCTGCTTTATGCGTGAGCGGAATCAAGATCCACTTGCACTAGTTGCGAATCATCAGATGACACCGTATCATTTTAACATTTATTAATCTTCATACAACAATCTACAATTCCAACAACATTTTTCACCATCTCTAATTACTTATCTGTCAGTACCGTATCTAAATGCTTACTCATCCATAGTTCATCAAGATGCTTGTCCACAGCCACAATCTATTCTCAAAATTGATATACTATCTCACAGTAATCGACAACATATCTTTCTGTATCTCTCAGATAGAACTCTGGTCTTAGCTGTTCCTGGTTTAATTATGGAGATGACCCTATTGATGCCATTAACAAAATGATGTCATTTCTGTCTACTGTCGTCACATTGTTAAGTTCTTTTAACCTAACATATAAAATTGTGCACATACCCTCCCCTTGGCTCCTATATCCCATGATACACATATACAAACCCAACTTAGTGTGCTCTTGACTAGTCAAACATATGGAACCCTAAACCTAATGTCTTACCTATATAAACACCATTTATATCATTTTATGGTTTTCATTCATCCAACACAACACAAAATTCACTCATCTCTCCCATCTCCTCTCTTATGCTCATGACATACCACCACCACTGATAACATCAAATAGTTAATACTTTTTAGTATCAAATTCCCTATAAAAATGCTTATAAATATTGTATAAATGCCTGAAAATGTTGCTTAATCACTTTATATTTTGTTTACAGGAAATGTTCGAGCATTTGAGCAAGAGACACGGGATTTGGACGTAGAATTCAAGCAATTGAAGGCACTTAAGGCTTTTACGTCGTAACCTCCCCGCAGGCGTAGTTTTAAAAAGCGCGCCTAGGCTCTAAGGCTCTAAGGCTCAAGCTATACGGATTTTTTCAGATCGAGGCTCCGCACATGCATAAGGCTTACAAAAAGCGCAGAGCCTTGGGGTTTAGAGCCTTGAGCCTAGGCGCGCCTAGGAAAAGTGACGGATTTTGAAACTTTCTTTTTGAATTTAACATTCATCGCCCTCATATGTTAATAATAGATTACCTAGAAACTACCTAAAAACTAAATAAATCAATCATTTTAAGTGTTTGGTCATTTAATTCAAGTGTGTGCACATACAAACTCCTCCCTTTATTTTACGCATGAGATAACGTGATCTCGTCACACCATGAATATGATACATTACTTGATATTTTTGGTTTAACTATTCAAATTTTTTAGATACATTAATTATATTGGTGTTATTTAAGTCATCATTAATCTATAAATTTTTGCTTAAAATATTATAATTTACTTCAATTTAATGCGACTCATATTCATGAAGCACGCGCCTTGATCTGCACCTCGCCTCAAGGCTCCATAAGCCCTTTGTGCCTTAGTGCGCCTTGAGCCTTTCAAAACACTGGCCGCAAGAGTTACGCCATAATCAAAATTAAAGAAGAAATGAGTCAACAGTGATTATGGCGTAACCACTCCATCACCTTTACGCCGTAACATATACATTGAAGAAAGATTGCGTATCCTAGTCAGCATTGTGGCGTAACCATGGCGATACGGTTACGCCATAACATAAATTATGCCTAGAGAATTAGAAACCGCATCAGTATGGTTACGGAGTAACGTATACATAACTATTACGCCGTAACATATTTGATACTTATAAATAGAGCCCTCATTCGGCACTATCAACATCACTCACCCTACACCACTCACAATACAGTACCAAGGGGTGAACTAAGCCACCAAGACCCAAAGCATTCCACCAGAAGTCTAAGGGAGAAGTAACTTTACCTATTTTTTGTATTTAATCATTCAAAAACACATACTGTGAGACTATTGATGATTCAATCCATGATTACTTTCATTTATTCTTGTTGTATTGTTGCCATGAGCGGCTAAGCATTTCTGGTACTGACCTAGTTATGAATTTACTATTGTTATGTTGAATGTTTCCTGTCTAATTGTTGGTTTATTAGATATCATTTTAGTCTGTCATCTATCATTGAGTTTTGGTAGTGTTGAGGGTGGTTTGGATCATGTTAGTTCTGTTATTAGGCAAACTTGTTGAACATGGGGTTAAAAGGGTACTGTGGTAGGTTAGCGTCTATCCCTAGTGTATGAATTTACCAAATTACCGCCTCTATCATATTAAACACTTAAAAAGCGCAAGAACTCTTTCAGATAGGGTTAATAATCTATTTAGGTTATAGACATGTCTTTAGGATAGTTGGGGATTAATCACTGCAAGCTCAGATGTCCTCCCTGTGTGATCTTAAGGGAATTGGGATCGCAGAGTAAGTATAGGACATACCTAAAATGCCAATTAGGGTCTGTTAATATTAGAACCACTAACAAAACAATAATTTGACATTACACGGAAAGTAATCTTCATAACATTAGTAATGAAATAACTTGGTTAGCACGCCTTTCTCCCTACTGTCTTTATATCAATTTACTTTCTGTAATTTATTTTCTGTTAAGTCTTCAAATCAATCAAAACCATTTTAAAAATCGTGACTCAATCAAATTAAAACAATTTACACTTAGCTCTTGGGAACGACCTCGGATTTACCAATACATGCAATATATACGACCGGGTTCCCTGCCCGTTAGTGCATGAATCGGTAGATGAGTTTTATAAATTTAAAACTTGGAAAATATTATTTAAAAGAAAATAGCGCATCAAGTTTTTGGTGCCGATGCCGGGGAGCTAAAATTAGTTATAATTTGAATTTTTGTATATATTCTATTTTTTGAATTCTTTTGTAAGTATGTTCAGCTAGTTTTTATTGTTAATTCTCAAATATGGAAGATGACGTTGATATCAACACGCTCACCATGGAGCAATACTTGGCTTGGGTCCAAGGTGACATTAGACCGGGCTTGGTGAAACCCAAGATCGGCAATGACGTCAAGTTTGAGATCAATAGCAACTTTATAAGAGAATTAAGACGCAAACTCTTCAAAGGTACCAATGGTGAGGATGCACATGAACATGTATGGATGGTACTAGAGATTGCAGATCTTTTCCACTTCCCTGGCGTCACTCACGATGCCGTTATGCTTAGAGTGTTTCCTATTACACTCACAGGGGCCCCACCTTGAGATGGATAAACAGGCTTTCAGCAGGGTCAATCACTACATATGATCTTCTTGGGAAAGCATTCATCAGGAAATATTGTCCACCTTTTAAAACTGCCAAGAAATTAGAAGAAATTCGCAATTTCAAGCAAGAGATGGACGAGCCATTCCATCATGCATAGGAAAGATATAGTGACCTTCTATACAGATGTACGTAGCACGATCTAAATAGCCAATAGAAGGTTCAAATCTTCTACACTGGATTAGACATCCCTACCCGCAGAATGATAGACTCTAAGGGGTTCATTCCTCTGATCACACCAACTCAAGCCCTTAAATCAATACAAGTCATAGCAGACCATTCACGTAATTGGTATGATGGAGCAACTACTAGGGAAAGAATCGATGGTAGCTTAGATAACGTTGATATGAAGAAACTTAATGAGAATATTCATGCTTTTCAAGAGAGTTGCAAGACCTACAAAGGGGTGCACCTAACCGAGGAGTCTCCTCTCATGAAAGAGGACAAGGTAGTTGAGCAGGGTAAGTATATAGGATCCTCAGAGGAAACCATCATCAAATATTGTGAAGAATCAATTAAAAAGCAATCCGCTCATGATGAATAGGTTTGGAAATTCATTAAAAACACAGACTTGAACTTAAGGGCACTTGATACCACTACAAAGAACATGCAGGTAAAAGCTGATCAATTAACCCAAATGGTCCTCACTAACGCAAAGGATAGCGTCAAGACAAAAACAAAAATGGGTAAGAAAGACATGAAGGAGCCAGTTCCTCATGACTTTCCTATTGTTTACCCTTATGTACCACCTACGCCATTTCCAAGACATTTGCAAGAACAAAAGGGTAACCCTTTCAAAACTCGTGAAACTGTTAGTATGATTCATAAAAAGAAAGCTCAAGAGAAGGAAGGGGACATGGATGATGGTTGGGATATTACGGTCAAGGATGTAGAAGGGATTAGGCAAATACTTACCCCTACCATACATACTTTTCCTAACCTTGAAATAGTGGTGCAACCATATAGGCCACTAGGACCAGTCCGTGATGAGGCAAAAGTTTTAAAGGAAGAAGAACATGATTACGATATTCCTCTACTTGATGGTGTGATGCAACCTTTAACCCCTAAGATAATTCGCATCACACCGCCCGATGATGATTATGTAGCATCGGTTACTAATCTTATTTTGGACAAGCATTTGAACGAATATGGAAAAGAGTTGTTTGATATGACCGGGGTTAATGAAAATGGTAACTTTATTAAACTATTAAATAGTTTAACATTAATAGGAGATGCCTTGAGCATACCTCATAAAGTAAGCTAATTACCAAAACCATCAAACAAAATCGGTAAGACAAGAAGGGAAATGAAATCTCAACAGCGGTATAGTAATCTATTACTTCCTTACCCTGTAGCAAATTTATGCTCTCATGGCGTTCACTGCTACTCTCACTCGCACTTGATTTCAAGTGAGGGGAGGAACACCCTATTACTTGGTAAATAAGGGTGGAGTCAAGCTTGTGACTAAAACAAAAATAAGAGCTACGTGGGAGGCACCCCATGTTAATCCTTTTATGTAATTTAAATCTTTGCAATTTAGTTGGTTTTGTATTGTTCTTACTTTGTTTTGCAGGTTCTCTTAACAAGAAAGAGGAATTCGAGGTCACTCCAACTCGTATTCATGTGGTAAAAAGGTTTTTGTTTGGGCGTAACTACTCCAGTTATGCCGTAACAAATGTGTTTACGGCGTAACCGTGTTCTGGATTACGCCGTAACCTTTACTAATCAAAAATTTAAAATTTTTATAACCACATGATTATTGCGTAACCAAATCCTTGATCATGCCGTAACATCCTTCTGAAAACTTTAACAAAGTTTGAAATGTTTACAAAACCTTGTACAATTAAATGAACTTTGTGGGTATATTCTCTAGAAGCCCTCACGAGACTTCACTCGTCCACTTGGGCCACCAAGTGGTTTAAAAGGCTTGTTGCATAAGCTAAATGCAACCGTGATTCCTACAAAAGTGACTTAGGTTTTTCTGTATAATTTTGTTTTGAACATTTAATGCTTTTAGTTTGTCTACTGACTTCAGGGGATATGAGATTGCACCGGATACAAGGGTCAAGAGTTCATCTCTTACAATTATCACTCAAAGTAAAGAGCAATGCTTAGGGGAGTCTCTTGTTTTAATTCTACTCTTATTCTTTAATTTTCATTTCCTTAATGGTACAATAGGGACATTGCACAAACCAAGTGGAGGGATGGGAGTAGAATTACCACTTGGCCTATATTTGCCTTTAATTTTCTAGTTTTATTTGAAAAATTGCGCCAATTTTAAAAAAATTTGACATGTTTTTCTAGAAAAAAATATTTGGCGAGCGAACTATTACCCTTTAATTCAATTGGTGAGGTTAAACCTAATGATTCCATTTCATCTATTATACAAAAATTCATAAAAAATATGAGTGTACCGGTAGTATTGTAGACTTTAGAACGTCAAGAGTTCATCTCTTGCAATTATCACTCAAAGTAAAGAACAATGCTCAGGGGAGTCTCTTGTTTTAATTCTACTCTTATTCTTTAATTTTCATTTCCTTAATGGTACAATAGGGACATTGCACAAACCAAGTGGAGGGATGGGAGTAGAATTACCACTTGACCTATATTTGCCTTTAATTTTCTAGTTTTATTTGAAAAATTGCGCCAATTTAAAAAAAAATTGACATGTTTTTCTAGAAAAAAATATTTGGCGAGCGAACTATTACCCTTTAATTCAATTGGTGAGGTTAAACCTAATAATTCCATTTCATCTATTGTACAAAAATTCATAAAAAATATGAGTGTACCGGTAGTATTGTAGACTTTAGAACTTGGTCTGCACATCTTATCGAGACCTAATTGATTAGTTGAAATAGACGGTTCAAGAAGGCAACGTACTAGGAATTTATATATATACTATACATATATATATATATGTATAACATATATATATATAAGTATATAAATATCTATATGTATATTTATTATATATATATAATATATATATATATATATATTTATCTATGTATACAATCTTTTATATATAATATAACATATATATATATAAATCATATATATATAATACACACCATATATATATACTATATATATATATGTATTATAACATATATATATATATAATTATATATATATATACACATTTACATATACTAATATATATGTATAAATATATATACTATATATATATATAAAATATATATATTATTATCATATTTATATATGTTACATTTCTATAATATATGTTTGTATATACATATATCTATATATATATGGGATTATTAAATGCAAAACCATTTTTTTGTACAGAACTTACAAAACCACTTATTAACCCTTGGATCATTTAATCAATGGCTATTAAACCACAATGGCATCTTTGTAAATAATTTAAATTACATAATAATTAAAAATAGCCTGAAGGGTAAATTAGGTATTTTTGTCTATACATTTTCATCAAAACTCATTATATAACATCTATAATATCATATTATATTATATGATATAGGGATGGAGGTCATTGAGAAAACATATTTTTTGGTGGCAAAACCCAGACAACCAGAACAAACAAACAAATGCATAAACAAAACCAAACAGATGCCCTATTTTTTCAGGTACAAAATTGTTTTTTAGGAAATATGGTCTCGATGTACACTCTGTAAAAAATACAAACCAAAACAACAGATGCCTAAACATCCTAGGGCATTGATTGATTATTTTTGGGCACATTTGTTTAATTCAAATTACATAATAATTAAAAATAGCCTGAAGGGTAAATTAGGTATTTTTGTCTATACATTTTCATCAAAACTATATATATATATATATATATATATATGGGATATTAAATGCAAAACTATTTTTTTTACATAACTTACAAAACCACTTATTAACCCTTGGATCATTTAATCAATGTCTATTAAACCAAAATGACATCTTTGTAAATAATTCAAATTACATAATAATTAAAAATAGCCTGAAGGGTAAATTAGGTATTTTTGTCTATACATTTTCATCAAAACTGTCCCTTTTCAAATCATATCATATATTTTGATTTTTTTCTCTCTCTCATTCAAACACATCTTACCATTAAAATCTTTTAAGATCTTCAGATCTAATTTACTCACCGATCATTTTTTGGATCAGCAATCATGAACGAGTATGAGGAAAAAATAAATGTCACCAATCTCTTTAGATCGATGTCATCTCATTCCAGATCTTCAAAGTTAGTAAATGTTTTCTGATTTGATTTTTTGTGTGTCGATGGCAATCGATTTTGATTTTGTATTGGGATTTAATGCTACGATTTTAATAGACGTATCAAATTCGTTCTTTGATTCTTAGATTTGAAATCGTTATTAGTTATTAAATTTGTTTTTAGTTTATTACTAGGTCACCCAGTTATATCTTTGCTTTGAAATCATTTTTAGTTACCTGGTCAAATGGATAGAACAAAAGTAATGGTGTTTTTATTTTTTCGTATGAACATGTGTTCCGTATGTTTGCTTAAATCGATTTATAGGTTGGTTTGGATAATAATTAATCATATTTGAAGGTTTCAAGTGGTTGCGTAATGATTAACAAAAGTAATGGTGCTTTAATTTATTAATATGAGCATATACTCCGTATGTTATTTGGGACACCGTTGGATATGTTTGATCATCAAAATGTTTTCAAGGAAAAAAAAGGGAACCTATCATCTTTTAGTTAATTGTTGTATATGATTTTTGAATATCACCGAGTCTACCTGGTGTAGTAGTCATGATTAGTAAACTAGCATGGCTAGTAAGCTTGATTTTGACATGGTCTAGGATCAAAGTCACCATCCAATACCAAGGGCATTCGGCCTACATTGATATGTAAGTGAGTGATGTTTATTCTTAATTTTTTTGACATAATTTGATATAATTAAAGATTGTGCATATGTGTTATGCTATACTTGTTATGACTATAGATTCGTTCGGTTGTCACGAGTCACGAATTATAGTCGGCAACATCTATGTTTTTGTTTAAGTTTTATTTTATTAACTAGTCTTACAATTGATTTAACATGACATAATTTGATATAACTAGTTCTTTCTTTGTTTTATTTATTTAGTTTCAGTGGGGATGGCTCAATCATAGGAAACACGGCGTGTGATAAAGATTATCAACAAATGCACTTGTAATTTAAAAGTCGTGCACATATGTTCGTGAGGCGTGCAAATATGTTATTGGAAGAGTGCACATATGTTATAATGAATTTGATAATACATTTGTTTTTTAATTGTAATTTATTTAATATGAAATTTGTATATGGTATATTCTTGATTTGTTATAAATTTAGAAGTTACATCTATATGCTTATGTTTTTGGTTATAAATTTCAAAACTTATAGAAACATATGTGCAAATACCTTTTTAAGAAAAATAAGTTTGATGTCTAAATAGTGATTGTACGCAAAAAAAACATATATAAATTTACAATATTTAAAGAAGAACACATATGCACCTTATTTTCTGAAAACATGTATTCTGAAAAAAAATAAAAAAGTAAAAAAATATTTTTTAATTTCGAAAATTAAAGAAAATTATAAAACGCTTTTAAATAAAAAATCAAAAGAAAGTGAAAGTGTGTTTTGACTATTATAACCTTTTAAATTAAATAAAAATAATTAATAACACTAAATTTTCATTGGTCTGAAGTAGTTCTGTAAGTTCTGTACAAAAATATGGTTCTGCATTGAACGTGCCCATATATATATATATATATATATATATATATATACTAGTCACAAGGCCCGCTCGATGGGCGACTAGCTTTAAGAATTGTTAAAAAAATAAATAATAGAATAGTTAAAAAAATAATGTTAAATGATATGATACTTACGAACAAAAAACTTAAGGTAAAATTCAAAACATCCGTAAGGGGACTAAAAATACATTCCTTGTTTAAACAAAAAAGTTAAATGGATTTGAACAGCCCCTTCGACCCATTTATAATTTAATGACTCAAAATTACCAATTTTGCTTATGTGGCTTTAGATAAAGGCCGCAAAATCGTACTTTATTAATGGTAAGTAGAATTATTGTTTGCATGAAAGACGTAGTTACTTCTCAACACGTCCTCAAAACACCTTCCACGCCTGTATCTCCCATACAATCACCCTTGTTAGCCAGAAGGGAACCTATTTAAGAATTACACTAGTTGTAAGAACAATAGGAGATAGAGAACGATATGTAAAAATGAGTGATATACAATGGTCAAAAGTTGAAGGTACAAACCCGCTCAGGTGTTTCAACATTAACCCTTGCTCAAAGGCAACACCGATATCAATGTGCACAAATTTTGTGGTTGAAGAATCAAGAAATTATGGCGACAATCAGCACTATTAACTAAAAAAGAATGGGTCAATTAGGTAGAAACATTATAAAAATAATAAAGCGAGTATCTGCCAAAGTGTACTTTTAATGCATTAAACATCCTAAATTAAACTAAGGGTGATGTTATATCTCTAAGAGATCAACGGGTAAAGTTTAGAACATAAACTTTTACCTTTTCTTTTTGGAGTTCTTACAACTTGTTACGGAATTCATCCAACTTCTTTAGAAATAAGTCAGAATCAGCAACTCTTTCGGCTTCGTGCCTACTGACTGTCCCTGCAATTTCTCAGCATATTTTTCGAATTTATGTATGTACATCCAAGAACTCCTTTATACTCACTTCCTTCTACTGCCATAATTTTTGCAATAGTAGAAATTTATTAAAATCCAAGAGCTAATTGGTATGGTTCTGTTCAGATAATATCACAAAAGTGGAATGTGCAGTCTATGATTAAGCTTGGAAAGAAGAATGCTTAATCAATTGCTGGTGTTAAATGTCATCATCAAGGCGAGATATATGTATACCAATACCTTCAATTTTATGTTTAATCCTGTCGAAAATGTTCTTCATTGTATTCTCTAACTGAAAAAAAATCCCCACTGTCAAAGGTCTCAAGTTCCTCTGTGAATGTGCCCACGGTATCTTTCCGGTTCATCACACCACTTAACTGTACAATAAACCAACACTTAAACTGAAAAACGTATAGTTGTATTTATTTAGTATTATAATTTGCATTTAAAAAATTAGTTACCACTTGGTTCCTGCTTATTTTTAAAGAAATTTGTACTTTAAAATATGCATATAACGAAACATCTAAATCCAAACTCTTAATACTACTAATCTGCTTATTAATGTCGTGTTTGGGAAAAAAATCGTTTTCTTGAAGAAGTTATGGTAGTTATATAACACTTATTAGCTTATGCTCTGTGTCAGAAAGAAATGCAGGAAATCACGTTGATCATATCATTTACTTATTCCAAAAAGCTCAGAATTTTCCAAATAACTTGATCCAAAACAGCTTAAACTTTTTGATGTCCCCAACTATCAAAATAGAAGTATATACAAAAAGCCATATACATGTATAAAGATAAAAGGTATATACCTATACATTAACGTTGAGGGCATTGGCTCCACCTTTCAGGCTGATCATCAATCACGATTTCTTGTTACATTAACTTTCCTTTTTTGATGTCCCCAACGATCTTCACTGTTGACGTGTATCCACAATGTCTTACAAATACTGTACTCATCGAGTTAGTGTCCTGAAAATATTAACTGCATTTTGTAAGAGTTTCCACGACATGTTGAATGAGTTAAAAATAACAGGCTTTAAAAATCCACACGGTAAAAGATTATAATTATTTTCTTTCCATATATATTAAAGCAGAAAAATCTGAATCAATTGGGGTTGATGCATACTTACATGGACAACTGCACTCTCATTCGCCGTTACCTATTTTAGTAAATTCTTTATAGCAACTTCCTCTGAAGGCATGTGATTACCAATTACTTAGCCTATATATAATTAAATATATATTATAAATACCCAATAGCAATAATAGTATAAGATAAGTATTCCATGAGGATTCTAGAAGAGTACTTTTATCCAAAGTAAAATTTAAAACCTTCCCAAGTCGTATCCCGACGAGGTGTGAATTAAAAATCCAGGTTAAGTTCGTGATCGCGTGATTTGAATAATTCAAGATTTTGATTTGGGTTCTATTTCTACAAATAAAAATGCACAAACAAGAAAAGGCAAGCTCGCAATTAAGGCAACTAAGAATTTGACCTAAAAACGTTAATGGGAATATGAAAACGCGACTAAGCAAGCAAGAAAATCAAATTTTAACCCTACAACCTCAAATTTAATTTTTATAAATCCTAAATTACTAAAAATAAATTTCAAAAAAAGAATTATATTTTTTTGATTTTTATTATATTTATTATGAATTAAAAATACTTTTGAACTAAATAAAATATTAAAATTAGTAAACAAATTTATAAAAATCCATAAAAACTATAGAAAATACTTTAAACTATTACTAAGGCAGGAAAAATAAAATTGGAAAATAAGCTAAACAGGATAAGCAGTTAAAAAAGCAAATAAGCAAATAAGCAAAAATATTAAAAAGAGTATAAAAGAAAATTGGCCCAAGGGTCTAACAGAAAAGACACAAGGGCGCAGTTGGTTGTGGTGTGTGTGTTAAAACCGTTGGTGTGTTAAAGAGGAGGTCACAGGATCGAAACCTGTGGCCAACCATTTGGAAAACATTTTTATTTTTGAAATTTTTTTTAAAAAAAACTAAAAAGCTAAGAAAAGTAAGCAACTTTTAAAAAGGGACTTTTTTAGAAAACCTTAAATAAGCTAGAAATAAGCTACTGAAGGTGATATTTAAGCTTAAAAACTGGTTAAGGTTGCTAGGCTAATAGATAGGACTGCTAAGCTTTTAAAAGACTCAATAAGCACTTAAAAAAAGTAAATAAGCAGAAACATATATTAAGCTAGACCTAATAAACTCTAAGGACTAATGTTAAGCTAACAGAATAAGTTAGAAAACATTAAAAAGCTAAAAACAGATTGCTTAAAAAAACTTAAGACAACTTTTAACAAACTTTAAGCTAGATTTTAAGGACTAATAAGCTTGAGAAAAAGCTAACAAGCTTAAAACATATTAAGACTAACACTTAAGGAACACAGATAAGCTGGAATTCAGATCATAAGCTAAACAAGTAAGCTAGAAAAGGACTATGAAATTGGCAGACTCAACTACTTATTTTTGGCTTTTTAAAGAAAATGACAGATTTGAAACTTACAATAAGACTCAACAAGCAAGGTTAAAAGGCAAAAACTTAAAATAGATAAAGAACAACTTATAATAAGCTTAAATGACTCAAAGATAAGCTAAGTCCTAACCACAATTTATCTACATTACTGAATCTTTAAAAACTATTTGACTAACTTTGAACCAAAGTTTTAAAAAGGCTTTTCCAAAGTAATGTGACTCAAAGCAGTAATGCAATGATGCATTAGAGGCTCATATTAACCACAAAAACCATACCTTAAGTACATTTCTAAGATAATTTACCCATAAGCTGTTTGAACAACTTATGAACCTAACAGACTTAAACTTAGATCAAAACTTAACAATACCTAATCTAAGCATATGAAAACCAGATCATAGATTTAATAAGAGCTTATGAAATTAACTTGAGTGCTAAAAACTAATTTTTACCTTATTTAACCCTATCTAAAACTGTTATCCCAAACTCCCCTTTAAAATTCAAAGATCCATTTTTAAACTTAAACATATTAAGATAAGCTTTGAAAAAGAAAAACAGATTAAGCATATGTTGAAATGAGGAGAATTAAGCATTAAAAACACAAAAATAAGCACAGGAAATAAGCAAACTAGAATAAGCAATTTTAAGAAAATTTATAAGGCAGTTTATATGAATTCAATATTCAAATGACTATTAGGCTGAAAACTATTATTAATAAGCATCACATAGATCTAAAAGGACTAAATAAGTAATAATAGACAGAAAAGCAAATCAAAAATTGAGCTTAAAAGAGATAAAGGGAGAAGTACCTTAATCCCAGCTGAACAGGGACTATAAAAGGCTCAAAAGAGCTTATCTATTAAGCTCCAGCTTGTTTAGAACAAGCTGGTAAGGCCCATAAGCCCGTCTTGAATTGGCTTATCATCCATAAAACAAGCTGAGGTATTATTTAAGAGTGGATTTTTTGAATAAAACTAAGACAGATTATGAGATTTGTTTACTAAAAGCTATAAGCTAAGTAACTTAGCTTATTAAAGGTATATTAAAGCTTATCTAAAGAACATTGAACACATTTGCATAAGTTGTGCAAAACAGAATTGGAAACATGATTATGAATAAACTTGCAATTTTATTAATAACTTGAAATGTTTACAAAGCTTGGAAATGGAAAAGTACTGAATTTAAAAGACGAAGAAGTTGTAAATAAAACTTAAAGTAAAATTATACTACTCCTAAGCTAATCCTAAAATCTAACGAGAACAAATGTGAAAATCTCTTCTCTATTTATAGAATCCATGTGTGTTTGTTGTGTAAGAGGCTTGAGGAGTGCTCTCCAATCTTTAATCCTAACCTTTCATCAAACCGCCTTAATCATATGAATCAATCTGAGCCCTTCATTTCTAATATGTCACATCAACCAATCATTATTACCCTGCGAATTACTAGTGTGAATGTCAGGTGTGTCAGGCGTTGTCAGCAAGGCCTTCCTTCTAGAAACACTTGCAAGTGAGTGTATGTGCTTGGGTGACTTTTACCCTGGTATGAAAATGGTGATAAAATGGTGGGAAAGGGAAAGGCTACAGTAAATGTTGACCGGGTAATTTGACCTATGTTTATAAGATTGACCATGGACCAGGGTTGGGTTGGATTTGGTTTTTGGGCTTTGACTTGTTGTATTGGGCTTGGAATGGGTTATAAGAGAATGAATTGGACTTTATAGATATGTATAAAGCTTACAATTTTTATGCTTAAGGTTTTATAGAAATACAATGCTAATGGGCTGACCCGGCCCATTAGAATGGGTACGGGTTGGCCCATTAAGGATGTATATGCCTTCGGCTTCGGTTTTCCGCATTGTCTATTTTGCTTTGTTTTTGTCCTTTTGTGCAATATCCGTTCCCTACAAGATACAATTCACATTACAAACGAATACAATGCATTTCTCACTGTATTCTTCATCTGTTTTAGGTCATTTAGGGTCGTTTTATTAGGTAAAAGGTATGTGTAAATAAGCACATACCAAATCCCCCATACTAAGCTATTGTCGTGTCTTCACACAATGTTATAAACACACTTAGAAAACTAAAAATTTCAACCCACTTAGACTAATTACCTCGAAAAGTAGCTAAGTGTTCATCTAAGGGGATTAAGAAATCACTGGTTTTGACAAGCCCCCTGTTTTCCTATTTTTATGCATTTATTGTTATTATTCATACGTATCATAACTTCACGGAACAAGAAACACTAAAAGGATAAATTCATTGTTCTTGATTTTTCACCCGCCCCAAACCAAGCTTAAAAACGAAATCATTGTTAAATACAAGTTAGGATGCTAACACTACTCATAAAAGCTAATTATGAATGCATAGCTACTTTCCGCTCCCTTATTCCTAGATCCTCTAAAGCTTTTTATTATTATTATTAGTGACAAATAAATTAATGTCTTATTTACATAAAGTAAACCTGGTTTAGACCACAGTTAGTTTGAAATCCTTTCCTAAAGAGATGATATGGTGAGAATAAGGTCCACATTAAGGTTTTAATTTCACACAATTTAGGGGTTATCTTTTTTAAGATAACCTCAGAGTCAAAATTTGGCTTTATTATTATTATTATTATTGCAACATTATTAATCCTCGGTCCTTTCAACAACTGTCACATCGGTATGCAAGCCGACCATGGTCCAGGAGTCTTATTTCGACCTCGGTGATCCTCGACCTTTTTGAAGGCTGCAATGCAACAAACTTTTATCAGTCTCGGATTATTAGTATGTGCCTTATTTAGAAGACTGCCACATCGGTTGTGAGCTGGCAAGAGGTAGTAAACTTTTATCAGCCCACAGTTTTTATTATTATTCACATCTCCACCCTTTAAACGACTACCACATCGGTTGTGAGCCGGCAAGAGGTAGTGGTCTTAATTCGGCTTCGGTTTATTACATAACATTATTATTATTATCCAAATTTTAAGTCCTGTGGTCTTTTAACTACCTAGACAACGGTAGCGAGCCATCAAGAATCGGTAGCCTATTTCCCCACAACACTGACAAAACCTCGATGTGTACCTTACTTTCACCAGAAGGAATCTCTACGAAGTGATTTAAACTAAGAATCGCAAAAACCTAAAGCAACTTTATTTATTCAACAATTATATAATGTTTATTAAGCTGATGGGAGCAAAAAAACACAATTAACCTCTGTGAGCTCTAAAGAGATCCAACTACTCCACGTTTAGCATCTAACTTATATAAAACTCTATCATTTTTCATTCTTCGCAAATTTAAAATCTTTAATAAAAAGATCCGCGAATGCTTAGTCTAATCAAACAAGCTTTGCATATTTAAAGTCTATCATGGAAACTTGCAAACTCTTGGCTTTTTCAAGCTGGAATTCACGTTTTAAAGCTTCTTGTATAAAAGACTAGCAAAAGCTTAGATTTATTTAAGTTAAGGGGCAAGCTAAAGTGCAACATGCTTGATCAAGTTAAAATTTATGCTTAAAAAGACAAAACATCGTGTCAAAACACTTATTCTATTTTTGAAAAAATTTAAATTTTCGCATATTTTTGCTATTTTGGTGGTAAAACAGGGTTACGCGAAGATAAGGCAAATGCAAGTAAGATCGAATCGAAAGATCCCCCCCATACTAGAACTACACATTGTCCTCAATGTGAGACTGTCACCCCCATGCTAATTTCAAGGCATAATCCAAATATTAAGGGGTCTCTACGCAAATCTAAATTTGTTTATTAATTATGCTAATAGATAAACGTTATTCAATAAGATCTAGGATATTGGATTCCCATATATAAGCATGTAAAGGATTGAAGATCGAGTGGACGATGGACAAAACCACGAGCACGAGAGTCTTCAAATTCCGGGGCAATCCTGGACACAAAACATAAAACACGAAAGACGAGAAAGGAAAAGGCGAGCCTCCTCACATCACACTTATTCATTAATACACTAATACTAAGGATAAGCATGGGTTTCCACCCGCGAAGTGCTTGTTTTTGTTAACCGAGTCACGAGCCTAACTCGCATCCCGAATTTAGGTACATAGGGGAAGGGTTGGGAGAACAGGAAAACTATAGGTGGTATGTCCCCCGAATCCAAAAGTAAAGTTTAAGTCCATGAACCATATCACCTTGAAGTTTGGACCTGTCGTTTGATATAAACTCGAACATACATAAGGGAAAACTTGAGCAAAAACGTTGAATGGTCCGGTCTAACGGGTTTTAAGCTTGCCCGAGAAAATCTTTGATCGAGAATTGAAGAGAAGAACTCAATCACCAACGTTGAAAACGCGGTTCTTAATCTTGGAGTCACGAATCTTCTTCGTTTTCTCTTTGTAGATTAAAGAGTTCTCGTAAGCTTGATCCCGGAGTTCATTTAATTCATTCATGTGAATTTTCCGGTGATCACCCGCAGACTTAAGATCAAAATTACAATGCATTAAGGCCCAATAGGCCTTGTATTCAAGCTTGATAGGAAGATGGCAAGCCTTTCCGTACACTAGCTTATAAGGAGTGCACTCGATGGGTGTTTTGAAACTGGTACGGAAAGCCCATAAAGCATCATCTAACTTATCGGACCATGAAGCATGATTTTCACCTACGGTCCTTTCTAGGATACGTTTCAAACCATAATTCGAAACCTCCACTTGTCCACTTGTTTATGGATGATACGCGATAGAAAGACGGTGGGTAACTCCATACATAAGCATGACCTTCGCGAATTGGTCATTGCAAAAATGGGTACCACGATCACTAATTATAGCACGAGGAGTTCCAAATCAGGAAAAAAGAGATATCAAAAATTTAACAACAACTCAAGCATCATTAGTGGGGAGCGCTTTTGCTTCAACCTATTTAGACAAATAGTCGATGGCTACGAGAATGTATTTATTTCCTCGAGAAGACGGGAACGGGCCCATAAAGTCGATGCCCCATACGTCAAAGATCTCGCATACTTGAATTTCATTTTGAGGCATTTCTTTTTTTAGGAGATTTTGCCTTGACGTTGACAAGCGTCACACCGTGTGACCAAGTCATGGGCATCTCGATAAATAGTCGGCCAATAGAAACCGGAATCAAAGATTTTCTTAGCGGTGTAGTTGGCACCATGATGTCCCCGGTGGGTCCATGATGGCAAGCCATGAGGATATCAACGGCTTCTTGGCCGTAAACACATCGTCTAATCATTTGATCCACACAACTTTGAAATAAGTAAGGGTCATCCTAAAAATAATGCTTAACATCCTTAAAGAATTTTTTCTTTTGTTGGGACGACATCCCTTTCACAATAAAATTCCGCGCATGGTAGTTTGCAATGTCGGTAAACCATGGGGTACTCAAATCACCACGAAGGGTAACCATCCCAAGTGTCTCGAGAGGAAATGTTTCTGTAATTTTCTTTTTCACAAGATGACTTTGATGGGGATTTTCTAGTCTTGATAAATGGTCAGCCGCGAGATTTTCCGCTCCTTTTTTATCACAAATAATGACATCAAATTCTTGGAGTAGGAGAATCCACCAGATCAATCTTGGCTTAGCATATTGCTTAGCAAGATGATACTTTAGAGCCGAATGGTCCTTATACATTATGGTCTTCGATAAGACTAAGTAAGGCCAAAATATTTCGAAAGCATACACCACGGCTAATAATTCCTTTTCCGTTGTTGTGTAATGTGCTTGAGCATCCGTCATAGTCTTACTTGCATAGTGTATAGGCTGAAAATGTTTGGTCTTACGTTACCCCAAGACTGCACCTACCGCGTAATCACTAGCGTCGCACATAATTTCAAATGGCAGGTCCCAATCGGGGGCAACTAAAATTAGGGCTTCGGTTAACTTCTTTTTATGTATATTAAACGCTTCAATACATTCTTTTGAAAAAATAAAAGGAGTTTCTTTTTCAAGAAGATGGGTCATCGGCCAAGCGATTTTAGAAAAGTCTCGAATAAATTGACGATAAAACCCGGCGTGACCTAAGAAACTTCGAATGCCTTTAATGGAAGTTGGATGAGGGAGTTTAGCAATAACATAAACTTTAGCTTTGTCGACCTCAATCCCGGACTTTAAAATCTTATGTCCTATAACTATGCCTTCTTTTACCATAAAATGGCATTTCTCCCAATTTAGAATTAAACTAGTGTCTTCGCACCGTTTTAGCATTTTGTCTAAATGGGAGAGGCATGACGAGAAAGATCCCTGAAGACCAATAAATCATCCATGAAGACCTCCATTGTTTCCTCGATCATGTCGGGAAAAATGGCCATCATGCACCTTTGGAACGTGCCCGGAGCATTACATAAACCGAAAAGAATATGTCGGTAGGAAAACATCCCATAAGGGCAAGTGAAGGTGGTCTTCTCTTGGTCTTGCGGGTCAATTAGAATTTGAAAATATCCAGAAAATCTATCTAAAAAGCAATAGTATTCGTTTCTCGCTAATCATTCGAGCATTTGGTCCATAAAAGGCAACGGGAAATGGTCTTTACGAGTGGAATCATTAAGCTTTCGGTAATCTATACAAACATGCCATCCGGTAACTAGTCTTGTTGGAATCAACTCATTATCTTTGTTTTCAACTATGGTCATACCACCCTTCTTAGGCACATAATGAACGGGGCTCACCCACTGACTATCAGAGATAGGGTAAATCAATCCGGCATCAAGGAGTTTGATAACTTCCTTTTTGATAACCTCATGAATTTTTAGATTTACCCTTCGTTGATGTTGAATCGCCAGTTTGAAATCGTCTTCCATTAAGCTCTTATGAGTACAAAAACTAGGGTCGATACCCTTAATGTCAGAAATTTTCCATGCGATGGCCCGTTTATATGACTTAATAACTTTTAAAAGGGCGGCCTTTTCTTCATCTTTTAATTCCTTAGAAATTATGTCGGGTAATTTATCGGTTCATTCTAAAAACGCATATTCAAGATGAGACGGTAAATCCTTGAGCTCAAGCTCTAGAGGATCATCAATAGAAGATTTTATCATTTTAATTTCCTCAAAATGAAGTTCCTTCAAAGGGAGAGGAGATGATGGATCATCATTTAATAACTTCTCGAGTAGAAGAAGGTCTCCCTCCGGATCAAAGTCGGCATCATCAATTCCCGGTGGAATTGAATCATTTGTAAGACAAGCTTTGATTTCTTCCAAAATGAAGTCACATCCTTCAAAAGGAGTGAGAGAGGGGAAAGAAGTAGAAAGGATAGGATCTAAAGACGGAGTGGGATTGCCACCTTTAGAACTATCAAAAAAACCGAGAACTTCTTGAGCATACTCCTTAAATGAAACGTTGATGACATCGATTCGATTAACCGATTTAGCATTATTGTAGGAGTATCTCGAAGTTTGACCAACTTTAAAGGTTATGGCTTCATCATCAACTCGGAGAGTTAATTCTCACCGTAAACTTTAATCAAAGCACGTGTCATCCTCAAAAAGGGTCTCCCAAGAATTAAGGGAACCCGAGGATCAACAACATAATCAACGACTACGAAGTCGGCCGGTAAATGGAAATTTCCTACTTTAACAAAGACATCTTCGGCAATACCGGATGGACTAGTAGTCGATCGGTCTGCAAGTTCAAGAATTAGTCGAGTAGGAGTAAGTTCGGGGAGTGAGAGCTTCTTCCATATGGATAGAGGCATCAAGTTGATGCTTGCACCAAGATCGGCCAAGGCTAGGCATTCAACTATCTCTGGAAAATCGCATGGAATAAGAAACTTGCCGGGATCACTAAGTTTTTCGGGCAACTTTTTTAGGATAACCGCTGAATAATTCTCATTCACCGGTGTTTTGGCTAAGTCAAATAATTTTTCGTTATTATTTAAGAGACTTTTAAACATTGAATCAAATTTTGGCATATTCAGAAGGGCATCCGCGAAACTGAGCTCTAAATGTAATTCCCGAAAGATTTCCACAAAATTTGAAGCTATATTATCATCTTTTTCACGAAGCTTTTGCTTGTTAGATCTTGAAGGATAAGGTATAAACGGTTTAGGCTTAGGAGCAAGAACGGGCTCATCAATTGGAGCTTGAAATTAGACTACCGGAGGTTGGATGTTTTCGGTACTCGGTTGCACCGTATCCTTTGTCACCTCGGGTTCCCGTTCCACCACCTTGGAAAGAGGAGAGAAAAGAGGTGGAATTAGAGGTCCATCAAAAGAAATACCGCTTCAGGTGGTGATTGCTTTCAAGTCACCTCTCGGGTTAGCAACGGTGTTGCTAGGAAGTGAACCCGAGCCCGAAGAAGAAGCGGTATTCATTTGAAAAAAACTACTCATCATGTTCTTAATATCATTCGTTAACTCATTCTTTAGCTCATTCTTAAACGCATTAGTTTGTCTAGTCAATGTATTATCCATCTCTTTCTTTAATTTAGTCCTCATATTGGTTATTTGATTTTGCATTATTTTCATATTAACGTCATTTATCTTCATGTAGCTCGAGAGATCGTTTGAAGGTCCAACTTGAGGTGGAGCTTGATAATTATGGTTACCTTGATTCAAATTATTTCCTCGGTTTTGATTATAACCTTGATTTTGATTGAAATGGTTTTGATTATTTTGCACGGGAGGAAAACCAGGTGGTCCCATTTGATTGCTTGTGTGACATCCATAATTTAATCAGGTTAGTGAGATCTTTAGAAATGGCTAAGAGTTTATTTTATGTGATTAAGTGTTGTGCTATGTGATTTTATGTGTGCTAAGTGAGTTAAGTATGTGCTTAATATCATTTTGAGGTGTATGGGCATCTCATTTTGATGTATGAATGTGTTAGTGATGGATATTCCATGTGTTCACATGTGGTGATGATGGAAATGATTGACATGTTGCATGTAATGCTATGTCAAATGTTTGGAAAATTGAGTATTGAGTTTTATGGAAAGTATGCTATTTTAGAAATGAAATAAGTAAGTGAAATATAGAGTTTGGAGCAAACTTTCTAAAATTAGAAAGTGAAATGTGAAATGAAAAGTTATTTTTAGAAAGTGTAGTAAGTAGCGTTTATGTAAAAAGGTTTAATCAAATTAGCTTAGGTTTTTATAAGAACTTAAGGTAATGAAGTAAATTAGTTAATTAATAAATAATAAAGAAAATATATAATTATAATATGGGACGTATAGAAGAAAAAAAAAGAGAAAAGAAAAAAGAGTTTGAGTAGGGATCAAATTAGTATTAGATAAGGGTTAGGATATTAGGTTTAGCTTATAAATACA
>BQNB010075252.1:0-31531 GCA_026074375.1 Tanacetum coccineum
TATTCTTGCTTTGTTATCATCTGACCTTGAATTCCTTTGCTTAAAATTTTAAAAATCAGTTTAAGAATTGAATTTTAAAAGATAAAGGGGTGTTTGGGTCAAGTGGGTCAAAGTGGGTAATTTTGAGTAAAATACCATTTGGGTCATTTGACCAAGTTTAACCAGCCTTTTTGAGTTGTTTGTAAGCTGTTTTTCAAAGTCTTTAAGATTTTAAGATTGTTTTTTAAGATTTTCTAAAGGTTTCCTAAAAATGTTGGTGCCAAAACAGTTTTATGAGCTTATTTGATTAAGTCTTTTAAACCAGCTTTTAAAACTAGTTTTTGTGTTCTTTTAAGTGTCTTAATAGAGCAGTATAAAGGTCTTTTGATTTACTTGTGTTTCTTTTAAAATCTGTCAAGTCTTTATCAAGTGTCCTTTGGTAAAACTGTCTTTTTGATTTTCAAATTTCAGTAGGTAAAAATTGTTTTTAGCTTTTAAAATTTTGAGCACAAGCTTATTAGGGGTCAAACTCAATCTTTTTTTGCTTTGTTTTTATTTTTAAGCTTATTTGCTAGCTTATTTTATAGGCTGCAAGTTGCCCTTTTGTCTTTTCAAAACAATCAATCAGCATATGCTGATTTGTGACAACCACTTTCCTTTAGCTTTTTCTTGCCTTATTTAAGTTTCAAACCTATTTCCCTTTGTTGTTTTAGAAAGCCCATAAGCTAGGCTTTAAGCCAGTATAGGCCTTAAGCCATAAGAGTCCCTCTAGGTGCTTAAAAATAAGCCCAAAAAGGTGTCCCCTAGGCTGCCCTGCACCAGCTTTTAGCCCTTGCTTATTTGCTTCTATTTTTGCTTATCTGTCTGTTTTTTTGTGCTTATTTTATTAGCTTATTAGGTATCATAGCTTATCTGTGTTAGCTTAGTTTTCATTTACCTTAGCTTATTTGTGTTTTACTAACAAAATAGTTTTGCCATTTTAGTGCCTTAGTTGAAAAAGTTAAACTACCACTTTTTGTTTGCTTATTTAACTGCTTAATTTTAAGTTACAAAAAGTTGCCTTAAGTTTGTGCTTAAATAATTTTTGTTATATTAAAAGTTTTTAAAAAAAAGAAAAAAAAAATTATTATATACTAAAAAGGGAGGCAATGATTCGACCCCAGGACCTCCCTCTTAAACACATAGTTCGTTCCCACACATCCCACACAATAAACAACGAACCAGTAGGCTATCTGTTAGCCCTACTTCACCTTTTTAATTCTTATACCTTTTTTCCCCTTATAAGCATAAGCTCTTTTTCTGCTTAATACCAGCTTATTCGAATAATCGGTATAACGCAAACTTTTTATTATTTACTTAGAACTCAGCATAACAAAATTATTTCTCCCAGCATTTTTTTTAGATTTTTCACTTTTCATTTAGTAATTATTTAATCAATTTTTCTTATTAAAATAGTTTTACTTCATAATAAAGTTATTAAAAATCAAAAAAAAATAATGCTTTTTTCAAAAATTTCTTTTATCAAATAGGTCCTAGGAAAATTAATTTGTTTTCTGTATAGGTTAAAATTTCAGAATTATTTCATTTTTTAAAGAACGGGAAATTTGAATCCTGTTCTCAGTTTTTAGGTTTTAAATCACTTTTAGCATTTCGTTTTTTTAGGTTTTGCCTTTTACACATTTTTGCATATTTAAAATGTATAATTATAAAAAACCCAAATCCAAAAACCCTTAATTCCATCAACGCAGCTATCACTGAGAAAACGTTCTCCTGAAAAAGTATTTGGTTTTCAATTTGCACCTCGTATGGAGAAACGAACCCGTTAGATTTTTTAAGGGATTTGTTTTGTGGATAGAAAGATCTTTTAAAAGCCTCTCGGAATACATTAAGCGTTGATTTTTAGCCTTATTAGATTATATATTTAATATATATTTAAATAATTAAAAAGTTTGAATATAAGCTACAATCAATGAACCCAAAATTAGCAGCTATTTCAGATCTTTAAGTTTTGTATATAACAACTTGTGCTTACTATAATTATCATTATATTTACTTGTTTGAATTGATTGTGGAGGTTAGTTAGAATCGAAAAATTGTTGCCTAGCTTAAGGATTTTGATAATTGTGCTCAAGGACGGGCAAGCTTACCCTTGCCAATATAGCCGCCTGATGGTTACTTTAGACTGACACTTCTTTCCACTTTAGTATGGATGAGCATGGAATAGAAAGTTAATGGTTTTCAATTGTTGAAGTATTTTACCATGTCACATAAGTTATGACCACATCACTAAGTCCTGATTGACTTCTAATTCTTTCATGATGAAATTGACCCCCATAAGCATGAGTCTTTTGCAATAAGAAAAGATAGACATTGTTGATTCTAATATAGTAGACTAGGTCGTTATTCTGGACTACCAGTTTCGTTACCGAAATTTGTCACCAATTGGACCTCAAACAACCTGTTGACTATTGGTTGTTATAAAGAAGAACCCTAAGTAAAACCTAGCCGAGGATTAACTAGTTATCACCTCATAGGAAGTCAGTTTGATGATTGATATTCATAAATGGAAGAACCAAATAAACGAAACACTCGTTAGGTAAGTTAAGCAACTAGGCGAGAGCAATACATATAGACTTCACTACCAACAAACTACACTAAAATATCACAACGGACGGCGACAAGACTGGCCATCCATCGAACACAGTCGAGTCCGGGTTTTACGTACTTTGGACAACCGATGGAAAGGAAGAGCGATCTAAAAACGTACGATAATAAAAAATGTTTTTCCTCTAATAACATGCATTAACCCGTTATTGATAAATCCAAGTCACTGATTAGACTAAAACCATACAAGGAAAACAAGTCAGGAACGCGGATAATTTTAGGTGTAAATGCCTTAAACCTCTTCCTCCTGACAACCCCATCACCCAATACTTCAGCTAATTTTGGGAAAAAATTCTCTTAAGGGGGTAAGACTGTGATAACCGGTGATTTTTCCTAAGTTATAGTATCCTAAAATACCATTGAAATCTATATTCCTCATACTACTATTTCATTAAATTTCTATGTAAAACTAAATATTAGACTTTTGTTGACATCTATTGTAACGCTAAACAGTTACGGTATAACTGTTGACAAACAACTGACTTTCATGATAGATAAAGTCATTTCTGATTTCAAATTTATCACTTTTATGTCAAATTTTCTAATTCTAAAAGTCAACTTCCACATTTTATCACTTACCGAAATCATCTCGCACGCGAAATCGAAAAACCATCACACAAACGCTAACCACCTGCACGACAATACTTAAAATTTATAATTACTTATCACAAAATCATTTTAATAGACTTGATTTTTTATAAGTTATTCATATTTCTTTTTAAACGTTACAGTCTTTTATTAAATCACTTACCGGGAAACCTATCCGCAACGCATCCCGGCACGGCTAATTTCTGTCTACTCTAAATTAAGAACATTATGACTATAAGATTATTTCTTTTGATATTTTAAGACTAACTAAACCTATTGCGATAAGAACTGTTTAAGTCTCAAGAAAGGTTAGAACGTTTAGTAATCAATGATAGAATAATTAACAATGATTGATAACACTCAGCGTAATAATAAAAGAACACAAACAAAGTTATCACAAAGTTTTTACTCTTGTATTGACCTATAGTTATGAGTTTGTTTTTCCCTACTACCAACCCAACTATAATGAAGGCTACGACCAACTAAACTATGGTGTACTATACGACTCTCATCAGTCGACTTGCTATCTAATCCATCTAGACTCACATTGGGAGAGTTCTTATTATCCTATGGATACTAAAACCATAATGTATATTATCGTCTTATATAGGTGTGAGATATCATTGACATAACAAATGAATAAATCAATAGATAATGAAACTATTTAAATTACATTAAACCACATTAATATGTTTCTCTATTTATCTGGTAGAATATTTTTGAACCAATACTACATAATTCTCACACCACGTTGTAGAGATTTTATAAATTGACGACTTGCATCCTATTGTTTCATTCTTTTATACATTTGACTCAATCAAATCAAGAATCCCAACAATCTATCCCCTATTTGATGATGACTAAAAACAAACAAAGTCGGTGTACTGAACTTCATCATAAATCCAAAGCTTTCCCCTGAATTTTATACTGTAATCATCTCCTGAATGAAACAAAAACTACCAAGCATCCTTTGGATCATGACACCCGGACCTATAATTAACGCTGAAATCAATAAACCTGTAATCTTCTTCACCCTTTTTTTGTAATCAACTAATAGGGGCTTCAGAAAATGCAACTTGGAATCATAACAGCTTACAAATCCATATACCACAAACACTTCAAATTCAGCCTTCCAATACTCAAATTGCCCACATTAACGCACAATAAGAAAAATGAATCTGAGCAGGTAGAAATTCCAAAACTGAGCAGTAGTAATAAACGATAGCATTAAGTAACGAACCACTTTCCCCTCAAGGTGGTGCCTGAGAAGTAAACACATTAAATCAATAAAGCTTCCCCTGAAACCCATATGTTACCTCACTTGAATCACGCAACTCTAAGGCTCTATGTAATGATTACTGATGAAAAAACAGAGTATACAACTTTATGATGAATAATGTTGAATCTCCCAAACTTGTTTCTTTATTTTCCCTTTCACTATCCACGTGACTTCTAACTTATAAATAAATACTGTGAAAAATAATTTAGACCGCGCAACCTCTTGACAAAAACCTCAACATTCAATATGAGACACAAACTAAGTGAAAAGCAAATGTGAGCAATAGATGCACCAAACGAAAAAGAATCCCACACCTTGCAATATTTGGACTAATCTTTCGTCGACAAAACCAGTTTAAGTAACTAACCACGTTATACTTTAAAGTCATTTCCTGCTACAAACACAGACTGTTAAGATATTATACGACCACTCACGCTAAAAAACCCAACTACAACATCAAATAGGTGATAATTAATCGTCTTCGTAATCACATCTTCAAAAAAATCCAAAACGAGCCATAAAGTCAATGATGATAAACTGTTGTGAAAAACAGTTCTATCCGAGATCCAAAACCATCCAAAAACCAAGTACTGTCCATATCGGATAAAGCTAGCGGTACAAACTAACTATGCGGATAGCACTAAACGGACAAACTCAATCTCATGACGAGGCAAGAAGTACTAAAACATTCTCAGAATAGCTAAGGCTTACAAATATAAATTTGTACAGTACTAAACTTTTCTTGTTCAAATAGCACCAATAACAAGCAGTATAAACACTCTTGCCCTATGTGAACAAATAATATTGTTTGAATATTATAAATGAACAGCAACTTCACCTTTTTGCCAAATAGTATTAACTCATTTGTGTCCAAGCAGTTTTAACTCACATCCACAAATATTGCTAAAATCATCCCTTGCTTGGCAATATTAATATACACGTTTAATAGCAGCATTTAAAAATACGAACACTATGTACAATAGCAGCATTACTCTTCTTCGGGCCCACTAGCAGCAGAAACATATATTAACAGCACAAACAATCACGTCCAAGAGCAGTACTAACCTTAAAGCCCACTTTAGCTTTATCACGCACATGCCAATATTAACTTTATCAAAACCATACCTGTTCCAATGGCAGTATTATTGTTTAGTAAACAGACCCATACCTATTTGTAGTAACATTCATAATCCAACTTTGAGCCAACATAATCAATTGCGAAGCACGAACAGTTGCTTTCATTGAATACCGAATATTCCTTGACCGATTATCTATTCTATTTTATTAACCGAATCTCTTTATTCTCGTAAACCAATGAACAAGCAATCAATATATTCATGTCTAAATACATACCACGAAAACACATTCTTTGATGCTGTTGTTGTCGTTGACAACCTTCACACGAATTAGGGTTTTCTCCTATACCTCCATGTCTGTTGCTTAAAACGAATTAAGGTTTGTATAAAAACCCTTCGAGCATCAGTCATCTTTACATCAACCGAATATTTAATCATCACTTTTTCTTTTTACCGAATTAAAGTTTATATAAAACCCTTATATTACCGAATTTGATGATCATCAAAAAATAGAAAAACATGATAAAACTAACCTTGTAGATCCTAGATCACGAGCCACAAGGCTCTGATACCAATTGATAAGATCGTTTAAGCTTAAGATTGGTTAGATCTTTGTATCTAGGATAAATAATAACAATAATTGATAACACGCAGCGGAATAATAAAGACACAATCAAAGATATCACAATGTTATTTCTTTATTAACTTTCCCGGATTACCACAAACTATAATTTGGGGCTACACCAACAAATTATAGGTGTTCGAATTTTACTCTCATCATATTGATCTTTCTTCTATCTAACTCCTGTAACTCTCATCGGATAGTTCTATGTAATCCGATCGGATAACAAAACCATATGTCTATGATCTCTTTATATAGGGAGAGATCATGACTTACAAAGGAAGTAAATCAATAAATAAGGAAACTATTTAAATTACATTAAACCACATTAATATGTTTCCTAATTATCCGGTAGAATATTTGACCAAATCTTCATATTTCTCCACCAGCTTGTAGAGTTTTATAATGACGACTTTGATCCTTTTGTTTCATTCTTTTATTCATTTTGTCTCATCAAATCAAGAATCCCAACATGTATTTTTACACTTACTTAAAATACGAGAACCTTCGGGTCGCGTTTATTCATGAAACGAGAACATTAGGCATCCCGACAAGAAACAAAAACACAACTAGGAACCCTCCTAGGATCCTTAACCGAATTGGACCACAAGGGAACATCAAGGCACCATTTTAGGTACCTTGTCCATGCATGATCTACATATTCTCATCACATTTTCAAAACACACACACAACACCAAAACACATATCAAAATTTCTCTCTTCCTCCTTTTCTTTCTTGTTTGGATGAGCATAACCAAATCACAAAAACCATACATTTTTCAACTTTGGTCAAGAACACCAAAGCTAAAACACGTTTGGGATTGATTCTAGTAGTCGTAGGTAAATAAAAACAACATTTGACTTGTTTGTTTAAGCTTTAATCCTTTTCTAAAATCCTTCTTTTTGTAAGTCTTAATCTTCTTAAATCTCTTGTACTTTTGTGCTTATAATCTTGCGTAAATACTAGTTGTACAAGCGTTTTTCTAAAAATCTAAACCTTAAAAACTACAAAATTATAAAAAGGGTACGTTTGGTTCGAATTGGAAAAGAAGAAAACATAAGGAAAGCGACACTTTAATATTTTGGTTGTGGTGGTGAAATAATATATGGTGTCAAAAAGCTTATAGCTTATTTTTTGGCTTAAAAGGACTCGGCCTAATAAGGGAAAATAAGCCGCAACTTATTTTTGCCTTATTGGTTTTGGCTTATTTCTTTGGGCGTATAATCTAACTCATTTTTTATTCTAAAGAGCTTATTTGCTTAATACGATGCTTATTGGGCTTGTTTCGATAAACTTTGGGCTAAAATGAGTGTTGAATACTTATTATATTTTTATGGACTTAATTGCTCATTATAGGCCCAATGGGTTCGGCTTATGGCTTAATAAGCCAAACGGATTATTTTCGGACTTATTTCTATTACTTATTCGACTTGTTTCGTTTTGATATTGGAAATGTCGATATTGAATCATTATGACTTATATTGGTTCGTCTTATTTTGGATTATTCATACTACGACTAAATTCATATTTGAGTTTCGACATATTTTATTTTCGGCATATTATAGTGGAATAACCTGACTAATTAGTAAATTTTATATTGGGCTAATATGGACTAAAAACTAAAATTAAGGGTTTTGGACTAACATTGGGCCTTATGGCCCAATAAGTGAAAAACTAGTAAACTCAAACGTTTAAAACGGACTTTGATCGATTTTTAACTTTATAAGTTTGGGATAAGTAAATAGTCGTTTGGAAAACGTGTTTTGATAAACGTAGCATAAGCGCAAGTTTTGGCATTTTGCTGAAAATTGGTTATTTGAGGAAAAATGTTTGGAAATAAGGTTTAAGACCTTGGGAAGCGTTTATAAACAAACGGGTCATGCCGAAATTTCATAAATATCTTATACTTAGAAAATATTTTGAAAAACTTATTTTCTTACAACCCGACAAAAGGACGGAATCACATTATTTTATTATTAATAAAATAATCGTTATACTTAAACTCGATAAATAAACTAAACTTCACACTTATGATCATATTACGAACCAGTTTCTAAAAACTCGACAAAAAGACATATAGTAAAATATTATTTTAATCCGACTAAAAGACGAAAAACCTATTTTATAACTTGATAAATTATCAAATGCCTATTATTTACTTTGCATATTTAAAACATGTTAATACTCATACTTTAAACATTTAATCTAGATAACTTGGGGTTTACCGGGTGAACTGCCGAAACATGTCTAAATATTTATTTCTTTAATTCTCATATATCAAAATTCTTATTTCTTTAAATTCACATTTCTCACTTCTGGATTCTTATTTCTTAAATTCTTAATTCCTAAATTCTTAGAATTCTAATTCTATCCTTGAATAATACATATAGATGTCATACTTTGATCTAAGTTCATCGAGTCAAATTCATCAACCACCACACTGCAATAATACATAATCTTTTACAACAGTTATACAAACTCTTTCGCAAGTTCTATTACAAACGCTTATGCATTAAGTCGTTTTCATATAACAAATCACTAAGGTAAAACTTATTAATCGGACGTGGCCAGGTACCGTTGCGCATTAGTTAGTGATTATCTATTTTCAGCTACTATCATCTTTATTTGAGGTGAGTTCTCGTAGCCTCACTTTTTAAAGTCTTTTCCGTTGGGGGAAAATGATACTCAAGTCTATTTTAAACTGCTTTTACTCCTGTGCAAAACCTCTTAATCTTTGGACAATGCTATGTGCTTATGATTGCGTGTATGAATGCTATGTAAATACTATGCAAATGCTATAAGATCTATGTATGCAAATTTCTACTTGGACTTCTGCTCAATACTACTTAGCCGACTGTGTAGCTCCAGCTAATAGGCAATAGGTTTGGAAATCTATAAGCGCGTGGACTACTATTGATTTGTTGATTGGGTTTGGACTGCTATGGTATGATGTGTTGTTATGATGGAAATTTAATTACTACTGCTTGCATTCTGCTTTCATATTGCATTATTATCCACTATTAAATTCTAGCACATCAACTGGGTTTACTTCTAAACCTACAAGCTCACTAACTTTATGTTGACCTTTTCGAGTATCATTTTCAGGTGCGATCAACATATATTATTTAAGGGTATTGATAAATCAAAGACCTCCACTCACAGAATGATTTCTAAAGACAAGGGTTCCTACTATTTGAGATTGTATTTTCTGAAACAATGTAAATCTAAATTTCTTGTAAATCATGTATGGTATAATTTTGTATCTTATGTGATGTCTTCGAAACGTCGCATCTCGCGTTTCCGCTCTCAGGGGGTGTGAAAAAAATGCACCTACGTGATCACCTAAGCAGGCAGCTCTTGAAAATGCTCTTCTCACCCAATAGTTAAACCACGCGCATTAAATACTTAATTAGTTATCTTCCCAAAAGTAAGGGTTTTATCTAATGCTAATCACGTTTCATTAGACGTCTATGATAATGTAATATCTTATAGCTAGTTTTCTAATCCCTAACGTGCACACCACAAACAAGAAGCAACAAATTAGAGTTCACACCTAAGTTTCATGCAATCATAAGCAAACACATATACATTTAGCTTAACATGTTAACAAGAAAAAAAGAAAAGCAATTAATAAACAACCATATAGACTTATTTGAATGATTAATAAATGAATTACTTATCTTTAAACCAACATGTGAGTATGTAAGTACAAATGGCATAAAAAGCCCTAAAAATCATCTGTAATGGCTACACTATAGCTCTCCCAAGTTCCACACATGAATTGTGAAAATAAAGGGTTTGTATATATATGAATTAGGTTGTGACGACGTCACTAGGGTTCTGAGACGCAGTCACCCCGTCGATATGGAGTTAGGGTTTCTTTAGCTGGCATATTTTAACGTTGAGGATTAATTGTGACACTGTCATGAGCTTTGGGTGACGCCGTCTCCACAACCTGAACCGTCACAAAACTTCCTAAAAATAATCTTTTTAGGCACAATTGGTGACTACGTCATGATGGCATTCGCGAAGGTGAAAAGTTGTGTTTTTTTGCCTTGTTTCTTCGCGGATCGAGCCCAAGTCACGTGTATTCCATCCAAGTGCTTCTCAAATGCTAATTACACAAAAGGAAATGATTTAGTCTAATAATATAGCATATTTGCATGAATTTGGGGGTTAAATGACCCCAAAAATTGTATAAAAAGACACCTCATAAAATATCCCTACACTTGGAATTTGCTTATTCTCAAGCAATGAACTTTTTTACCGAATAAATAGCAAAGTTAGGGGCAATTAACTTACTAAGTAAATTTATGGCACAACCAGAACAACCTTGTAATAAAAGCACAGGAATCATATACTAGCACCTCACATAAGTGTTTGGATTCTCTCTTTATCTCGGGTGTATCATGAATTATAACAACATAGGAAACGGGAAAATTAACACTCACTACCTAACATAGCATATAGATTACCATAAGCTTGATAAAGGATCAAACCTCCGCCACTTTGGCATTAGCACCTTGGAAATTACTATCAAAGAGGTCTTTACAAGGATTGTAACATGTATAAAGGTGTTGCTAAGCCAAGACTCTACAAAACTCGAACAATCATACAAAACTCTATATCAAACTCTTTCTTTTGTTTTCTTGACTTAAACATAAGCAGGATGGCAGTCCGTGTATTCTATTATTTTTTTTGATTTTTTATATTTTTTAGATACACTTTTGCCATGCCATCTACTAGAAATAAAATAAAAATATACCTGACTCGAGATTTATATTGACATCTCTACACTTGAGTTTTTAATAACTCAATAATAACTAACTAATGACCCAAATTATAAGGATCAATAAACAGGGAGTACATTAAGCACGTGAAGGTAATAATTTGACTTTCTTCTTCATTTCTTCATAAAATAAAAACTACCATGATTCTCAATCTTCCTAAAACTGTGTACACTACTAAAGGACTCAACTTAGCAACCATGTAATAAGGCAAATAATTAACTAGGGTTAAACAATTGTGTTCACAATAATGTACTAAAAATAAGTACATACAAGGGAGGCTAAGGCGATTTGGGTGTAACATTTAAGTAGTGTGTAAATAATGCACTTCAATAATAATTCGGAATCCACCAAAAAATCATGAGAACCGCAAAAAGATAGGCTCAGAGGGATGTACTAGGGTATCTTGCACTAAAAATGAGTGCATGGTAAGGGTGTGGGGCAGTTATATAACCAATGAGATCATTATAACTATAACAAACGCAGGATAAAAAACAAGGGTTATCCTAAATGTAACAACTCACAACTTTGGGATTTATATTATGTATAAACTTGAAACATTTTACTTTGAACATGTGAAAACTTAATTTGACCTAAAACCGAGAAATTATCTCGCGTGCAACAAAAAACGTATTTCCCTCCGCCTAGCTCAATAATTTTGGCATATTATGGGTATATCTCATGGCATCTTTTGACTAGAAATATTTTCACATGCTTAAGAGACAAAGATAG
This sequence comes from Tanacetum coccineum, assembly GCA_026074375.1. Taxonomy (NCBI): domain Eukaryota; kingdom Viridiplantae; phylum Streptophyta; class Magnoliopsida; order Asterales; family Asteraceae; genus Tanacetum; species Tanacetum coccineum. The sequence goes on from BQNB010075252.1 coordinate 11,729, forward strand.
GGACATCTCTTGATAAGTCACTTTCACCTTTGGTTTTACTTATTAATATGGATTTTCCCTCTGCCCTACTCAATAGATTTTGGTATATTATGGGTAAATCCTCATGTCAACTTTTGACTAAAAAATTTTCACATGCTTAGAGACAAAGATAGGGACCTCTCATGAAAAAGTCCAACTTTACACCTTTGTGTTTTACCTTATTAATATGTTCTAAGAACATTCACATCTCACAAGCCTCTCTAATACATCTACACTTAGGGTATTCAATTATTCATTTTATCGCTCCCCAAAACATACACATCTCTCTATTGTCTCTCCCTCTAGCTCACGGCATAAGAAAAACCGATATAGGTTTATCAAATTTTGTTCATATATTTACAAGAAGGAGGGTGATAAAAGGAAAGTTAATAATAAAGGTTTTAAGGTTAGATAAGGTCCTATTCAAGAAGAAAAAGTAAAAGTAAACTTGAGGTAAAGTAAGAGTTTGTTCACTTGTCTTAGTTTGCAAGACTTTGATTTTGTTAGTGTGATAATCCTTACGCATACTCAATCATAATCGTTTGTAAGTATCTTTTCTCATCACGTTTCATATACTCAACATCACTAGTGCTTTTTCATACAAATATCACCATACTTGTTTGTGTAAACTATTGTTTTTAAAATGAAAGTAATAACGTTTTTGATATTATTTGTCTTTTCTGTTTTGTCATTATTATAGATTTGTTGTTAAAAAAATAATTCGTTACTACACAAATAGATATATTGTTTTTGGGATAGTCTTGATCAAGGGCTAAGCATATGGAAGTGTTGAAGTATTTTAGTAGGTAATATAAAGTGAAAACTAGAAAAAAGGTTGCTGATTGGGTATTATTTGTAAGCTAGTATACGAGCAACTTAATGGTTAATTTTGAATACGTCAAGTATGTGGATTATGTAGTAGACTTAATAACTTTTTGTGGGCCGCTTAAATTACCAAACACAGACTTAAAATGAAGAAAGTTACGGCTATTTAAATCTAACGAACAAAAATAGCTATTTTTTCTGAAAATCTGCACAGTGTTGTGTCGAAAATGTTTTTCTGAAGTAGTAACATTTGGTGTTTTTGAGCGATGATAGAGTCTATACAAGCAGTAGGTCAGTAATAACAGAAAAAAAAAAAGTTTTAAACTTTTGGTAGTACTCCTAGAGTACTTCTCTCAAAAACTTGAGCCTGGCCCTTGCTCCTAGCTCGTGCAAGCGAATCTTGAGTAAGACAAATTGGGGTATTTAAAGATTATAGTAAAATTTGAGCACTCGTGTAGGGGGTAAGCTCTACTAATTCTGCTAACGATCTTAGCTACTCGGCGCTATCCTTTTGCTCACGTTAATAGGTTCATAACGAAGGAGTAACTGGCCTCGTGAAGGTGGTAAAAAATTCTGGTTTTAAAAGTGAAACTTATTTTCGAAAATGATCAGACCGCACTACGTTGGGTCGATTTTAAGTGTCATAGTTTTCATATCAAGTAAAATGGAATTTAGACTTATTGTAGACGCGAAAAGATTTGACGTAAAAGGTAAAGAACGATGGATTATATGACCCTTCAAGTTGGGAAAAAATAATAATTTTTCAAAGAGTTAGAACTTAAAAAAATCGTATAGCTTTTTTACATAAATCACGATGTTGACAATTTACAACTTAAACAAAAACATGCACTCGTGATACAAAGTTTATAAAAACTCATATTGCATCATTTCACTTCTTTTGCATAAGTCTAAAGCCGCCTCGTTTATTTAACCTAGGTCTCGAGTTTTAAGACTACTATCGCTCGTTTATAATTCTTGATTATTTCTTGAATCACTACTTTGCTAAAGGTGAGTTTCATGCCTTACTTAACTTGATGTGAATAATTTTGGGAGAGAAATAACTGCTCGTTATTATATCTCGTTTACATTGCACGTTTACATGCTCGTGTACAAAACTCGTTTACATACTCGTTTTACTTTTTGGACAATACTTAAAACTTACTTGCAATTTATAGCCCCGCATTTAATTGTTTTATAACTATGTTTACTTGCAATGCTCAGGGTGAAAATACATTGCTTTGCATTTTACTTACGGACACAGTACTTTAAACTTTTACGTATTGCATAAGTTTTCTTATTTTCCAGGAAGAGTCCCTCACTATCATGAACCGTTAATTAATTTGTATAAGCACGAATTTTGTGAAAAGATCTATTGGGGGTTGACAACACCCCGTCCGGTAATTGTAACAACTGATTACTATTCAACATACGCATTTCAATTGAGGCGGTACTTACATGCTTTGGCAAAACATGTCGTATTTCGGGGGCACGAATCTAACAGACTGGGATTTGCACGTAACGTTAAGGCTTCTGTGTCATGAGCTTAGTGCATTAGTAATACTTTTTGTGTGATATTGTATTCGTTATAATAGTCACATACACTTGGAAATCTTGTGGTCCACACTACTTTTACTGAACGTCACTTATGTTTACAAAAACCTATGAACTCACCAACTTTATGTTGACACTTTAGCATGTATTTCTCAGGTTCTTAAATTTTAAGGATAACATGAAGTGCATGGAGTCTAACATGGTGATTGCATATCATCGGATTTTACTGCATTGACATTACTCGTTGATTTGTATTAAAACTATCATTTTCTTTTGGTGTAAAATATTAACATCTTATTGTTGCAAACTTTGTTTAATTTAAATGTATCAACGAGGTATTTTAAAACGACTCGTGTAGAGGTCGTTCTTTATGACTTGTGTTCTTGTGCTATGAAGTCACCACCCCCGGTTACCTTTCCGCTAAGATATTTTGGGGGTGTGACAGATTGGTATCAGAGCCCTGGTTATAGAGAATTAGATTGCATTGTTAGGCCTAGACTATAAACCGTTGCATCATAATCCTTCCACGCGCAAAATTGCTAAACTGTCATACATGCTCATTTGCTTTAACGATATCTAAATCAGTAATGAAACTTTTTCTAGACCATTGTACCAGTCTTTAAAATTTTATCATGACCCTACTTGTCACAATCTGTCAATTCCACTAGTTACATTACTATCTAACTCCAAGTTTAAACACCCGTCCTATACCTTTGAAACACCTACGTTATCTCGTAACCCGCGCTGCCTAGAAACATACCAATTTAATCAAACACAACTTTAACCTGTCACCTTATAACGTCTCATTTTTTGAACACGACATTTGGAAACATAACTTTATATCGTCTCACTCTTCATTACTTCTCGTAATTTGTAGAATCATGCTGACAACAAGACAAGGTTTAAGTTCTGCCGCCATCGAGCAACTGATAGCCCAACGTGTAGCTGATGCGATAGCATCTTACGAAGCAAACCTAAACAACATAAATGGAACCCAAAACGAAGCTAGTAGCAGTGCGGGTGGAGTAGAGCACATTACTTAAGGATGCTTTTACAAGGAATTTCTGAATTGCCAACCCCGTAACATCAACGAAATTGAAGGATCAGTTAGCTTAACAAGGTGGTTCAAGAAGATGGAATCCATGTTCACGTCTGTAACTATGCGGAGAGTTGTCAAGTGAAGTATGCTACGTCCACCTTGTTGGACAGTGCACTGACTTGGTGGAACTCTTATGTAAAAATAATTGGACTAGATACTGCCTATGAAACTACCTGGGAAGAACTAAAGAAGATGATGACGAAAGAGTATTGTCCAAGAAACAAATTGCAGAGATTGGAAACTGAACTTTGGAACTTTTTGGTTTAGGGATCTAACATCATTGGTTACACCAGACGCTTTTAAGAATTGGTACAACTCTGTCCCGGTATGGTCACTCCATAATACAAGAAAGTTGAACGTTATATCTGGGGACTCACGGAAGACATTCAGGGAAAGGTGACTGCTTCAAAGCCGACCAAGATTCAGGAAGCAATCCGCATGTTGCACTATTTGATGGATCAAGTTGTAAGAGCAAAGGTCGCAAAGGATGCTAACAACAAAATAAAATAGGAAGATGATCATGGAAGAAATTCGGACCAACAACGAAACAAGAGGCATGAAGTGGTTAGAGCTTATGCTGCTGAATCATGTGAAAGGGAAAGATATGCTGGAACTTTACCAATCTGCAACATGTGTAACCTTCATCATCACCACGGTCCCTGTCCCGCTCAATGTGGTAACTGCAGGAAGGTCGGTCACCAAGCAAGAGACTGCCAGAACCCTACTTCGGTTACGTGCTATGAATGTGGAGAACAAGGACACACCAGGAAGTACTACCCAGACTTGGAAAATTAGTTGGGGGTCGGAGAAGCTTGTCAGGACCCAAACATCGTTACGAGTATGTTCCTCCACAATAATCGTTATATTGCCGTTTAAATTGATACAAGTGTGAATAGGAGTTTCGTATCTACTGCTTTTAGTTAAAGAATCAAGGCCACCCAACTTCCTCAGTTACTTGACACTTTATCTAATTAACTAGTTGAAAGCTAATAGGAGCCCATACTATAAGTCAAAAGTGTACCTTGAAATTCTTCAACCATCCATTACCCAAATCTTTCCCAAACATCTCATCATCGGGTAGCACAAACTAAATTTCCAGACGAAATTTTCTTAACAAGGGGAGACTATGACAACTGACAATTTTAGGATTTATATTATGTATAAACTTGAAACATTTTACTTTGAACACGTGAAAACTTAATTTGACCTAAAACCAGGAAGTTATCTCGCGTGCAATGAAAAACATCTTAGAACGCACACCAACTTTAGACTAAGTTTAGTCTACCCATAACAAGTATGTTATGAGCATCATAAGCATGTTACTTAAGTCATGTACATCTAGATTTATGATTTTTACGCAAACCGTCCACGTCTTGCATTTAACATTCCATGCATGCATGCAATACCAAATAATTCACCACCTTTACATTTTACTTAAAATTTACTAACACTAATACATTCAAATTTTGAAAATTCATTTCCCTCCCCTTAGCTTAATAATTTTGGCATATTATGGGTATATCCGATGGCATCTTTTGACTAGAAATATTTTCACATGCTTAAGAGACAAGGATAAGGACATCTTTTGATAAGTCACTTTCACCTTGGGTTTTACTTAGTAATATGGTCTAGATACATTCACATCTCACAAGCCTCTCTAATACATCTACACTTAGGCTTTTCATTATTTATTTTATCACTCCACAAAACACACACATCTCTCTCTTGTCTCTCCTCTATCTCACGTCACAAGAAAAAAAAGGATCTAGGGTTTTCAAATTTTGTTCAAATATTTACAAGAAGGAAGTGATAAAAAGGTATTTAGATCTAAAGGTTCTAAGGTTAGATAAGGTACTTGAAAGAAGAAAAGTGGAAGTAATCTTGGGTAAAGTTAGGGTTTGTTCATCTTAGTTAGTTTGCAAGTATTTAGGTTTATTAGTGTGTTAATCTTAAGCAACTCATCATCATCATTTGTAAGGATCTTTTCTTATCTCATTTTAATTCTTCAAACTTCATCTATGCATTTTCTTACATATGTCACCATACTTGTTTGTGTAAGCATATTGTTTTTAAAAGTAAAGTAACAAAGTTTTGATATTATGTTCTTGTTCTTGTTTTGTCACTTATTATGGATTTGGTGTTAAAAAATATTATTACTACACTTATATATATATATATATATATATATTGTTTTGCGATAGTCTTGTTCAAAGGTTTAAGCCTATAGAAGTGTTGAGTATTTTAAGTTAGGAAAATAAAGTGAAAAAACTAGAAATAAAAAGGTTGCTGATTGGGTGTTTTGTGAGCTAGTTTCGAGCAACTTATAGTTGATTTTGGAAACATTAAGTATGTGGATTGTGTATTAGACTTAATAAGCTTTCCATTGTTGCTTTAATCATTAAAAACGGACTTATAACGAAGAAGTTACGGCTATTTGAAAATCGGACAAAAATAACCATTTTCTGAAAAACCGCACAAGTGTGAAGTGTCGAAAATGTGTATGAAGTAGTAACTTTGTGGCTGTTTTTTAGCGTGATAGAGTCTGATATAAGCAGTAGGTTAGTAGTAACTTTTGGTAGTACTCCTGGAGTACTTTCTAGAAAGCCTGAGCTCGCGTCAAGAGGTTTAGTAACGAAGGAGTTAAGGCCTCGTGAAGTTGGGTAAAAAAATCAGTTTTAAAAAGTGTGTATTTTCTGAAAATGATCCGACCGCACTACTTTGGGTCGATTTTTAAGTGTCATAGGGTTCGAGTCGTGTAAAATGGTATTTAGACTTTTTGTAGACCTCGCGGGATACTAATTAGACAAGAAAGAGTTGGGTGAAAAGGTTAAAGAACGAGGGAGTTACAACCCTTCAAGTTGGGAAAAATGAGAATTTTTCAAAGTGTTAGAACTTAAAATAGTTATATAGCTTTTACGTAAATCACATGTTGACTTGGAAAACTTAAACACAAACATGCACGGGTGCTACAAAGTTTCTAAAAACTCATATGCATCATTTCACTTCATTTGCATAAGTCTAAAGCGCCTCGTTATTTAACTAGGTCGCGTTTAGGACTCGTCGCTCGTTTATACTTCTTGATTATTTCTTGAATCACTACTTTGCTAAAGGTGATTTTCATGGCCCCTACTTTACTTGTTTTAAACTATTTTGGTGGAGAATACATACTCGTTTACATACTCGTTTTACTTATGGACGAGTACCTAAAACTTACACTGTGAGTTTATAGCCCTGCTTTAATTGTTTTATAACTATTTTGCAATACTCGGGGTGAGAATACATTGCTTGCTTTTACTTACAGACACATGTACTTTAAACTTTTACGTATTGCCTAAGTTTCCTCATTGCCATGAAGTCCCCACTATCATGAATCGTCAATTACTTTGTATAAGCACGAATGCTGTGGATAGATCTATTGGGGTTGACAACCTCCGTCTGGGTATGTAAAAATTGATTACCATGTCAAACGGACGCATTTTATTTGAGGTAGTACTTGGATGTTTTGGCAAAACACCGGAATTCGGGGCACAAATCTAACAGACTGGGATTTACACGTAACGTTAAGGCTTCGGTGTCATGAGCTTAGTGCAATAGTAATACTTTTTGTGTGATGATGTATTCGTTATAATAGTCACATACAGTTAGAAATCTTGTGATCCACACTACTTTTATTGAACGTCACTTATGTTTACAAAAACCTATGAACTCACTAACTTTATGTTGACACTTTAGTATGTATTTCTCAAGTTCTTAAATTTTAAGGATAGCATGAAGTGCATGGATTCTATCCGTGGTGGTTGCATATCATCGGATTTTACTGGATGGATATTACTCGTTGATTTGTACTAAAACTATCATATTCTTTTGGTGTAAAACTATGACATCTTATTGTTGCAAACTTTGTTTAATTTAAATGTATCTACGAGGTATTTTAAAACGACTCATGTAGAGGTCGTTCTTTATGACTTGTGTTCTTGTGTTATGAAGTCACCACCTTCGGTTACCTTTCCGCTGTGATATTTTAGGGGTGTGACACTAATGCCTCTTATCACTTAGTAAATCCTATTCACACGAATGCGATCTCACTAGCAGTCTCGAGATGCATAACTAAAGAAAGTTCCAGAATCTAATACACTACCGGTACACTCACAAGCATTAAAGATGAATGCTTTTATATTCTTAAAGTTCTAGGAGCGAATCTCACATATTTGGGGCGAAATTTTTTGAGTGGTAGGGTTTTTGTGCTAGTCATATAACTCATATCCATGAGACGCTTCTAAAACTACAGTTTCACTAATATATGCCATAATTTTTTTAAAATTTGGGTCAAAATTACCGTTCTAAATTGTGTTTCAGTATATTACATGTCTTTTTAAGGACAAAGCAAACGCAAATGAGAAGATAGTTTCTAAGGCTTTCATTACCTTCCCTACACTTAAATTGAACATTGTCCCCAATGTTCTAATAGTACCTAAAAACGAGAAATGTAAGAATAAATGAAAAGCAAAAGAAACTACTACTCCCCTGGTTTGCTCAATATCAAAGAAGAAACGAGATAAACCGGCTAAATCATCATCCAAGATTCGTCCAAGTGGAAATCCTAAGAGCACCCAGACTCTCCTTATCCAATATAACTTCAAAATCAAAGACAAAAAAACAACTATATCCGCAAAAAATTGACGTAAATAATATACAACCCGTTATAATCATAATCCAAAATCCTAATAAAACAATAAATATAGAATATTTATACTAATATAATCGTGGCTTTCTGCAAAAATCTAGAAAACTAAAAATTCTGGAAATTTAACAAAAATAAATTTTCAAAAATTCAAAAAACACGGTTTTTCCTTTGCTACAGGCCTGACGCCGTTAGCAATTAATCTTGATGCCGTTAGGATCACCTAACAGGATTTACGTTTTCGGTTTCTGGAAAAAAATTTGCAAAAATATCCTATTACTAGTTATTTCTTGGAAAAATTACTACATAAACCACGAGAACGGTTAGTACAAATATATGACTCAAACAAACAAAAAAAACATAAAATGCTAATTAATTCTAAATTATCTATTTTACATGTTTGAAGTGGTTCTTATTAATCGAATAATTTCTCCATATACTTATTTAATGCAAAATACCTTTGTATGCAATTAAGACGAGGTTAAAAACAAAGCATGATCACATAACATTCAACCATATAAGAACAAATAATAAAAATTAAAACACATGCCACTCTAAAATGCATAAAATTAAAAAGATTTGGTTGCCTCCCAATAAGCGATTTTCTTTATTAACGAGTCTTGTAGCTAGACTCGAAGTCACACTCCTTACGTGACTCCATCATTCGTCCTACTACTACCATGGATAAAACAAAGTCCTCTAATTATTCCTTTATCATGCTTATATTCTGGACCTAGTTTCAAGCAATCTGAATATTAAGTTCGCCTTTTTGATAAATATAATCATCTCTTTTTTGCTTATCTTCCTTGCTTGCTACATAAAAAAGATGATATATTATCAAATTCATGTAATCCTCATCCTTCCATCTATCCATCTTATGAGGCATCTTATAAGTTACCTTCCCACCATTTTTTTCAAACAACATTGTTCCCTCTTCTTGATCGTAAACTAATTTAGATTCTTTTACAAATGGTTTCCCTAATACCATTTGGCCTAAATGTGCATCAATCACACTACTAACATCTTTTAGGTTTACAAAGTCACAAGCATATGTGAAATTTCCTACGAAGACACTTAAACCTCTAACTCTTCCTACGAAGTTACAATTCTTCTTACTGTTAAACAAGTTTTTTCTTGATTTTAATCCCTCATTCATAACCCAATAATAGTAAAGCCTAGACATTATATTTATTGAGGATTCTAAATCAATGTAAATTTGCTCCTTAAGGAAGTAACCTATCATGCATGGGATTTTATATTATTCTGATTTCCTTGTCTAATCTTAGCTCCTATCCAAGGAGGTCGAGAGTCTTTCACAAAGTACTTATGATAACCTAACTCTTCCTTTGTTGGGAATGTGTTAAAGTATTCTAAATCATCCTCTTCTTATTCCTCCTCAAATTATTCCTCTATTTCCTCTTCTTATTCCTCACTTTCTTCTTCCTCTATTACTAACTCAAATCCGGCTTCTCTTTCTAAGCAAGAAAGTTCACTAGTGGGGGGTGGAACAACAATGTCTAAGGATTCAAGAAGCTTGTTGAGTTCTCGAACCCTTCTACTAATGGGTGAAGTTAGTGATTCGGGTGGTGACGATTGATTCGCGTTCTCCATATTGAAGAATGGAATAGTCAATGAAAATTACAAAACAAACAAACAAATAAAAGGCAGACTAAAAGAAAGCTAACTAAAAAGAAAATAAAATCTCACTTGATAGGAATCTAGTGAGTTGCCATGAGCTAGATAGAATCTGAAGCCTATACTATTCTCTGACAGCGACGCTAAAAACTTGATGCGGATAATTCTAAACGCAAAAGTTTTACAATCTTCCTAGGCATAGTACCTAATCATTGTAGTGTAGTGTAGGCATGACTCGGGGGATTGATCGTTCTCTAGGGGAATAGTGAGGTAGGTTCGAATTGTATGTTTACTAAGATCTAAATGTTGAGAGAAGAGTATTTTTGTATTTTTATATTTTTTAGAAAGCAAGTAAAATCAATATGTTGAGAGATGTAGTTTTTAAACTATACTAAATCTAATTATGCTAGAAAAGTAAAAGTGATGGGAACTCGTATAGGTAAACAAACATGCTTAATTAAGCATGCACTACTCCCTAGTTGATTCCTCTAACATGTTTCCCTGTCACCCTCGTTAGTGTAATGTGTAAGTATTCTCCTAATTTAATTTTGAATTGGTCAGAACACCTACGTGATCACCTAAGCAGGCAGCTCCTGAAAATGCTCTTCTCACCCAATAGTTAAACCACGCGCATTAAATACTTAATTAGTTATCTTCCCAAACGTGAGGGTTTCATCTAATGCTAATCATGTTTCACTAGACGTCTATGCTAATTTAATATCTTATAACTAGTTTTCTAATGTCTAACGTGCACACCAGTAACAAGAAGCAACAAATTAAAGTTCACAACTAAGTTTCATGCAATCATAATCAAACACATATAAATTTAGCCTAACATGTTAACAAGAAGAAAAGAAAAGCAATTAATCATCAAACACAAAGACATATTTGAATAATTAATAAATGAATTACTTATCTTCAAACCAACATGTGAGTATGTAAGTATAAAGGGCATAAAAGCCCTAAAAATCATCTATAATGGTTGCACTATAGCTTTCCCAAGTTCCACACATGAATTATGAAAATAAAGGGTTTATATATGTAGGTATTAGGTTGTGACGACGTCACTAGGGTTTTGTAACGCCGTCACCCAGTCGATATGGAGTTAGGGTTTCTTCAACTGACATATCTTGACGCAGTCAGTATTAATTGTGATGCCGTCAACTTGGACTTGTGACGTTGTCATGAGCTCTGGGTGATGTCGTCTTCACAACCTGAACCATCACAAAACTTCTTAAAAATAAGCTTTCTAGGCACAATTGGTGACCACGTAAGGATGGTGGTCGCGAAGCTGAAAAGTTGTGTTTTTTGCCTTGTTTCTTCCCGGATCAAGCCCAAGTCACATGTATTTCATCCAAGTGATTCCCAAATGCTAATTACACAAAAAGAAAAGGTTTAGTGCAATAATAGAGCATATTTGCATGAATTTGGGGGTTAAATGACTCTGAAAAAGTGTATAAATGACACATCATCATCTACGCACATGACAAATATATAAGAGTCAAGCATCAATGGAGTACCAAGTTTAGTAGCAATGACACTCAATTCATCATCGCTAAACGTCGTCATAGGAACACAATGAAACTTTACCCAAACCAGAACATTACCAACGTCTTCTTTTACTATGTTCACATCCGGAGTCCACTGTTTTTGAATAAATGGAGTATTGCGAATAAACCAAGGACCATTATCAAGCATTGCATACATTCTATCTTTAGAGCTAAACTTGAAGAAAAATAACCCGTTAGACGAGTTCAACATTGATTTGACAAGTCCATATTTACTCAAGTGTTCTTGACATGGTTTTCAACAACGAGGTAAGCCACCCGTTTTCCTAAAAAAGAAACATAAATTTTATTAGCAAAAAGTTCAATAACAGCTCGACCAAACTCCAACGAAATAGCCTCATTACCCGCCGGAGCAAGTAAAGCGTGAAAGTTCAAACTTTTCCTACTCGGTTCACAAGTAATTATTTTAGCATACGAAGCAGGCCCTGAGGAAATCACACCAAAATTATTTAGACCGCTAGTAGCAGCTCTTCAGTAGGTGAATTAGTAATGTTAACCAGGACAACAGAAGCCCTGGTCAAAGGAGCAATACCTTCATTTAGAATAGCAGTAGATGTAATCGGTGTCAAACACCACACCACATTCCCCTCATTCGTTCCATTGTTATTCCCATAAACATTCACCTTCCTAACTATAGAACCACCCATATAAATCACCACAGTCTCATCTATAGTAGATGATACCACTTCAACAGTATCCTTGGCTGCATCATTATTCAAACCCTATTTCTTTTCCTTCATACATCTCCCACCCCTCTCCTCTTTTGACTCAAAAACCATTGTTCCATACCCAACACATACTAAAGCTAAGCAAAAACCAGTAGTGGAATACTAATCACTTCCAAGTCACCAAAGACAATATAGATCGACTTTGATTTATGTACCTTACCTCCTTAATCACGCAACATGTACCATAAATTCAGATTAGACGATCACTCAGAAAACCCTAACAAAGACGATTTGGAAAAAAACCTTAATGAGAGAACCCTAACGAATTAAACTTAAGAAAACAAACAAGCCAGTAATGATATATGATTAACACGAGTATAGAATCATAGACCAAGAACAAGAACGATGTAAAAATAAACAAATACGATCTTGTTTAAGCGATTAGCTTTTTGAGTTTAGATCGCCAAAGTCGCCAGCTATTTTGAATGTAAACAATGCCACAATCTTGCTTAAACGATCCGATCATAGCTAATCAACCCTTGTTGTTAGGGATGCAATCAAGCCAAGCTTTTATCAAGCAACTCGAGCTTGAGCTTAAGCTTGAGCTTGACTCGATCGAGTCGAGATTTTATCGAGCTCAAGCCCGAGCCCGAGCCCAATAAACAAGCTTGAAACACATAACGAGCCGAGCTCGAGCTTTCAATAGCTCGAACTCGAGCTTTTATCGAGCTTTTTGAGCTTTCATGTACATAAATATTTTTGTTATACATATTTATATAAACAGCGTAAATCTAATGTGAATATTGGTATAATATTTAAATATTTATCGTAGAAGGATATTTAAACCCTACTTGTCAAATGTTTTGTATAAATTCTTTACTCTTGAGTCCATCACATATTTTATTGACCTTATTGATAAGTTTGACTATCAAATACAATATTTATGAATAAATTTAAGCTTTACAAGCCGAGCTCAAGCCTTATTTGAATATTATTCGAGCCGAGTTCAAGCTTCGATGATTAAGTCTTGTCAAGCTATCGTGTCGAGCTCGAGCCTAACTTGTGATTTTAAGCCGAGTTCAAGCTCGAGCTCGGCTTGGCTTGATTACAGCCCTACTTGTGGTTTGTCATCTATAGTCGTGTGTTATTTTTGTTAGGGTTCAGCACAACTTGTGCATGGTTCTTTGGTCTTTTTCGTTTTAGGGTTTATTGCTTTTCGTCAATCTAGGGTTTTGCTTTAACTGTTCTAAATATCTAGGGCTCACAATGTTATCACCTTAACGACAGTTAGGATTAAACTCATGTGAAGATTAGACGTACATGTTATTTACAAACCTTAAACTTTTGTTAGGGTTTTTGTGTGACTTTAAAGATCTAGACTGCGTGTTCTTCTTTTTTTTGCTTGTATTAGTATGCTTTGAAGTATGAAATATGGGTTCTTGGATTCAGGAGGACAAGGAGAAAAGAAGAAAACGAAAAAAGATAATAGCTTGGCCGACAAGGTTGCTGATGTGGTCATTGTGTGGTGTATATTTAAGATGTTTTAAGTTTTAAATTTATATTTTTCCGACTTAACCAAAAATGACACTTTAACGGGTAGTGTACCCAGTCGGTGGTAGATTCGTGGTAAGTAGGGTGTCGAACACTTGAAGCGAGGTTAAATCTCTTAATTTATTTATATTTTGGTTATCTAATCTATGTTAAATTCTAATCTAAGTCAAACCTATGCTAACCTATGTTAGTTCTAATCCTAATTCTAACAGGTAAAAAGGGGGGGTTTCAGCCTGAGAGACTGACACAGGTTGGTCGGTGACTACAATCAATTCAAGACACTTTAACCCACGCAAGCTAATTAATAGAAGATAAAAGAGCGGTCGAGCCTTATATAAGAAAATTGTATTAACCATTATTAATCCAATTAGAACATTGGTTTGTTTATTTAGTGCAATGATTTCTTCTCATCGATGGCATATCATGTTCTAAGACATAGAGCGAAGATGTCTTCCTACTGACCTAGACACATAATTCTGTCACATAAAGCATCCACAAAAGCATCCAATTAGCAGATAATAATCTACCTTAGGGATTAAAGTAATGGTGATCTTGTTAAACCCTAGCTCATAGAGACTTTACCCACTTACTGCTTAATAGAAATTTATACACTAGTAGTCCACTTGTCCAACTATCCAATGGAATTTGTACGTTATTTGTTGAATTATCTAGGTTCACCTTCTAGTCAACACGTTTAATAAACCATTGGCAATATCCAATTAACTAGTTAACCCCGAAGCGTATCCTAGACACATAAAAAAAAATTAAACAGATTAGAGGACAAAACTTTGATCCTATGATTCTAGATGTATAAATCACTATATGGAGAGCTATCACGTACTCTAGATTACTTGGTCCGTATCACTAGATCAAGTTGAATGATAGGTCGCATACGAAAGCACGTAAACAAGTATAAATTGATAAACATAAACAAGCATACAACGATAAATCAAGAAATCGAGATAAACAATACCAAACATTCAAATCTTTATAATAATGGCTAATACCCGAAGGTATTAGCCTTTAAACATCATAATAAATACAAAAGCATTATTTTAGCCAAGTTAAACTAACTCAGTTAACGAATAATTACCAAAAACTGAACGATTATACTAAAGTATTATGGGAATTAACACGTTTTCTCCTGAGGAAATTGATAACGTTGCTTGACCCTCTTCTGCTCTTTTCTCCTCTAAAAAATTGACTTTTCTGGTTTTAGGTATCGAGAATATGATTTAGCACACTTAAAACTCATTTTTGAGTTATGTATTTAATAAGGAACTGGAAGTCGTTTCGATACGCGTATCCAAGGGAATGTGTTATACGGCGTAAATATTGGTGTTTCTTGAAGGAGGGACCACTAATGATATCATCCCAAAATATTTCACATACTATATCTTGAATACGGCGAATTGAGTCCTACCTCTGATATGGCATATTGAGGCTACATCTTTGTGGTCTTTGGGTGAGTGCAGGAATGGATACGCCGTATCTTCCATAAACTTATACCGACATATTGGTACTTCAGAATAGTAATCTTGCAAATATCTTCATTTAAGCTCCAAAATGCGCGCTCTTTTGCTAATAGTTTCACCAAGGTACTTATTCCATAATTACTGCAATTCTCAAATATAACGATTATTAAGTAAACAATCTTTGCAATAGTTTATACAAAATGGGATAATAACTGTAACGCCCCACCTAAAGGTAGAAGTATACAAATATGGTTGTGACATCAAAAGGCAATCATAATCAAATCACAAGCATAAAACAGCTGAAGTCTCAACTAAATGAACCAAGGAAAATAATCAACATGACTTAAGGTACAATAAGTTCTTAAAAGACAACATATTCCAAACAAATAACCGAAATAACGAAGGTCCCCTCGAAAGTAACAAATCATATATCAAAACTAAGATCTCTAAGGTAAGTCCACACTCAGCACTCATATCCCGAAAGCAAACCCCAGCTCCTAGCTTAGATACCTGCCGCAGGAAAAGAAAGTGCGGCTGAGCTTACAAAGCCCAGTGAACATGATAAATATAAACAAACGCAAAAGATAACAGAAAGTCAAAAGAATGATATAAGGTGCAAAGGATATCACAAGACATGATCAAAGGAATACAAATATAAGGTAAGACAAATCAGAAGTCAATTCATATGTTAGAGGTAAGATGAGTCAGGAATCAAATCAAGTCCCAATATACCAACCCAAACAACTCATATCAAAGTAACACCATGGGAGTCGCGAGCTCCAAAATTGTGAAAGACGTGGAATGCATGCAAACATCAGTCACCAAATATACATATATCATAAGGTCATAATCCATCGAATACAAAACAAATCTAGGATGCATCCATACGCCCCTTAAACAAATAATAATCTTCATAATGCGCAAACTAAAATCCAAATGGTGGACGGTGGTGAGAAATCACACACCCACACATAGTCATGCCAAGGTGCATCAATGACACTGCCATTTACCTTCATGGCTAGAAACCAAATAGTGGCTTGGTCAAACTGAAGGGTTCAAAAGCAAAGTCCATATCAATAGTTCATTTCAAAGGGATCATAGCAAGGTTCAATGTCACAGTTCAAATACAAAGTTTAGCATAGCTGGGGTTCAAATAGAACATAATAAGACAGATCATATAAGAGAGCTAAGATAAAAGCTCAGAGCAAATGTAGCAAATCACATAAGTAATCCAAAGATAAGAGGAATATTACATGAGAAACCTTTACGATAAGGTCAGAATAATGTACCCTTATTCCCGAAGCAAAGCAATACTCAAAGAAAACACTCACATGGAAAAAAAATACAAATCACTTCCCTCTTGACCGAAACTTAAAGAAATGATAAATTCGAATTACAAACCATTCATTTAAGTTATACTTTCTATTTTTAGTAACTTTCCATTTTTAGTAACTTTCCATTTTTAGTAAGTTTCCAAAATTAGTAATATTCATCATTTGAGATTCTATTAAGTATTTTGAATAGCTTAGGGACTTAACATGTCTACCTTACAAGTTGGGGTTATAATATGAACAACTTACCATATTTTTTAGGGTTTTAATATACAAAATCAACAATTTTTCAAGGCTACTTTTCCAATACGAGATATTCATCATAGTCACTATGGGCGTATTTGCCCAATTGACACGTCTGAAGGAATAAATGTTGGACTTATTGGATCCTTGGCAATTCATGCGAAGATTGGTCGTTGGGGGTCTCTAGAAAGTCCGTTTTATAAAAATTTTGAGAGATCAAAAGGGACATGGATGCTTTATTTATCACCGGGTAAAGATGAATATTATATGGTAGCGGCAGAAAATTCTTTGGCCTTGAATTAGGGTTTATTGGTATCAAACCAATAGCGATTCATACAAGCTAAATCTTCTAATCGATAATTAGGCCAAAAAAAGAACTTTAATTTAATTAATTCATTTTTTTGGTTAAATTTTTTACTTTCATCCAAAAATTGACTCCAATTTTTTTATCTTGTTCTCCTTGGAAAATGTTTTATTTCTATGCACACCATTCTGATTCTTTAAATTCAAATTTGACCGACCCTGCTCCTGCTACGACATTTGCACATTTAGATGCTACTACCGTACTTTCAAGAGGATTAGCCGCCAAAGGTATCTATCCAGCAGTAGATCCTTTAGATAGGAGGAACCAAATGAATTCTGCAGCATCAACTTTGGACTGCACACATCACTTCGGGGGAATCTAGAAAGTCGTGTAAAGGAATATATTGGGAATAGATCAAACTAATAAAGACTTTCTATTTTATATCCAAAGTCAAATAGAAAAAGGAAATGCATGGGATAGCTCATAACAAGGTTTTTCCGGTTCTAAAGAGTTATTATTGACGAGCTACAGCAATTGCGCCGATTAACGCAACTAAAAGAATTAGTGAAATAAACTCAAACGGAATAAAAAAATCTGTTGATAAATGAATCCCAATTTGTTGACTATTACTTATCAGATCTTGCTCTATAATCTGGCTTGCTTTTGTAGTCCAAATAATCCCGTACCATGACGTATCTGGAATAGTAGTAATTAGTGAAAAAAAAATACTTGTGCAGACCACGGAAGTTACTCCATCTCCCACGGTCCAAAGGTGGAAATCTTTGGAATATTCTGAACCATTTATGAACATCACAGCAAAAATGATTAAAACATTTATGGCTCCTACGTAAATAAGGAGCTGCGCGGCAGCTACAAAATGCGAGTTTGATAGAATATAGAATAAAGATATACAAACAAAAACAAATCCCAACGAAAAGGCAGAATAAATGGGATTGGGAAGTAATACTACTCCCAGACCCCCTAATATAAGACCCAATCCCAGAAAGACTAAAAGAAAATCATGTATTAGTCCAGGTAAATCCATTATATATAAAATAAGAGATAAATAAATCAAAATCTTTCATAACTTTATTGACACCCGGTCAGGAAAAAAGAGGGAAATCCGCTTTTTTATAATAGTTCTTAATTATTATTAAATTAAAAATTCATGGATATGGATTGATGTAGATATAGTTATTGGCCTAATCTCTCGAAAGAGTAATTTAAATCTATATATTTGCAAATCCTCAATATAGTCATAGAAATCTATTTAATTTAATATAAATTAAAACATGATTCTCGTCTCCTAATCAATATAATCAATATAATTATGAATATATTAATAAAATTCTAGTTATTCACCAAATAAAAATTATTCACCAAATAAAAAGCCTCATTCTTTTAGATCAAAATGAGTTATTAAGTTTTTATTTCAGGCAAATTTAAAATTGTTCGAATTGTGTAATCGTCAATTACTGACATTGGTAACCGACCCAAAGCAATTTGATTATAATTCAATTCGTGACGATCATAAGTAGAAAGTTCATATTCTTCAGTCATTGATAAACAATTTGTTGGACAATATTCAACGCAATTACCACAAAATATACATACTCCAAAATCAATACTGTAATTAAGCAATCGTTTCTTTCTAATATCAGTTTCCAATTTCCAATCAACAACGGGCAGATCTATAGGACATACGCGAACACATACTTCACAAGCAATGCATTTATCAAATTCAAAGTGGATTCGGCCGCGGAAACGCTCGGATGTAATCAATTTTTCATAGGGGTATTGAATAGTTACAGGTAAACGATTCGCGTGTGATAAGGTAATCATAAAACCTTGACCAATATACCTTGCGGCTCGTACTGTTTGTTGGCCATAATTCATGAACTCAGTTACCATAGGGAACATATCGTGAATATCTATAAAAAATAGGATACTTGTTTCTTTCTCTTGTTTGGGACAAGTCATGAATATAGAAGTATTTTTACAGTGAAAGAAGTTGGGAAGAAGTTGTTAATAATAGATTACCTAGAGAAATAGGTAAAAGAAATTTCCATCCAAGATTTAATAATTGGTCCATTCTCAGTCTCGGTAAAGTCCATCTTGTTGCGATAGGAATGAACAAGAACAAATAAGTTTTAGCTAATGTAATAAAGATACCAATTATTGTTCCAAAGACTCTACCCCTTTTAGTAATTTCAAAAAGCTCGGGAACAAATATGTATGGAATAGAAAGATTCCAACCCCCAAGTAAAGAACTGTTACGAATAATGAAGAAACTAGTAGATTTAAATATGAAGCAACGTAAAATAAACCAAATTTGAGACCGGAATATTCGGTTTGATAACCTGCTACTAATTCTTCTTCTGCTTCTGGTAAATCAAAAGGTAATCGTTCACACTCTGCTAGGGAAGAAATTAGAAAAACTAGAAATCCTATAGGTTGACGCCACAAATTCCATCCCCAAAAACCATATTTTGACTGCGCTTCAACTATATCAACGGTACTTGAACTGTTAGATAATCATAGTGGATGATAACATCACTGTGAAATTCCCTCTGCCCCTACCGTACTCCAGCTTGGTAGTTTCCACCGCCTGTCCAGAGTTGAGCCCTGGGATTTGACGGCGGACTTAAAAAGCCACCTACAGACGCTTTACGCCCAATCATTCCGGATAACGCTTGCATCCTCTGTATTACCGCCCTCGCGGGATCGCGACCCTTTGTCCCGGCCATTGTAGCACGTGTGTCGCCCAGGGCATACCCAATACACCGGCAACTCCCATCATATGAAATGGGTTCAATGTCCAGTTATGAAATCCTTGAAAAAAGAGGATAAATCG
>BQNB010075253.1:3088-31530 GCA_026074375.1 Tanacetum coccineum
TGTTTTTTAATAAGACATAGTATCTATAACAAAGTCACAGGGGTTTAATCTATACGTGGAGGAGAGTCAATAATCACTTACATCCTGAACAACATAGATACAAGACATACAACAAAGTTTTTGACAACAATAAAAGATGGTTGTCCACTCCAATCCGTAAGAGATTAGGTCACTTTGGGTTACGGGTCAAATGGGTCATGGGTCAAACATGTCATGTTCTAAAAATGGGTCTAACGGGTCATGGGTCTAACGGTTTGGGTCGAGTCGACCAACTAAATTATGGTTTTTTATACATTTTTGAACGTTTTCGTCCGTTTTTTCGTTTTCATACGTTTTTTACGTTTTCGTCAGATTTCTTAAGTTTTCGTCCATTTTTTACGTACTCGTCCGTTTTTTAAGTTTTCGTCCGATTTCTTACGTTTTCGTTTGATTTCTTCATTTTCGTCCGTTTTTTTACGTCTTCGTCCGATTTCTTGCGTTTTCGTCCGTTTTTTTACGTTTTCGTCTATTTTCATCTGATTTCTTAAGTATCGTCCGTTTTTTTATGTTTTCGTAAGTTTTTTACGTTTTCGTCCGTTTTCGTCCTTTTTTATGTTTTCGTCCATTTTTTACGTTTTCGTCTGTTTTTGTACGTTTTCGCCCGTTTTTACGTTTTCATCAGATTTCTTACGTTTTTTTACGGTTTCGTCCTTTTTTTACGTTTTCGTACGCTTTTTTACGTTTTCGTGCATTTTTTAACGTTTTCGTAAGGTTTCTTACGTTTTCGTCCGATTTCTTACGTTTTCTTCTGTTTTTACGTTTACGTCCGGTTTTTTACGTCTTCGTCCGTTTTAGTCCGATTCCGTACGTTTTCGTCTGTTTTTTACGTTTTCGTTCGTTTTTTTACGTTTTCGTCCTATTTCTTACGTTTTCGCCAGTTTTTACGTTTTCATCAGATTTCTTACGTTTTTTTCCGTTTTCGTCTGTTTTTTATGTTTTTACGTTTTCGTATGTTTTTTATGTTTTCGTTAGGTTTCTTACGTTTTCGTCCGATTTCTTAGGTTTTCGTCGGTTTTTTTATATTTTCGTCCTTTTTCTTCTGATCTCTTACGTTTTTTTACGTTTTCGTCTGATTTCTTACGTTTTCCTTCGTTTTTTTATGTTTTTGTCCAGTTTTTTACGTTTTCGTTTGTTTTTTACGTTTTCGACCATTTCTTATGTTTTCGTCTATATTTTTACGTTTTCGTCAATTTCCTTACGTTTTCGTCCGTTTTCTTACGTTATTGGATGAAAACATAAGAAAACGGACCACAACGTTAAAAAACGGACCAAAACGTAAAAAACGGATGAATACGTAAAAAACAGACGAAAACGTAAAAAACTGACAAAAACGTAAGAAATCAGATGAAAACGTACGATATCTTAAAAAAACATATGAAAACGTAAGAAATCGTATGGAGTCTATTATGACCCCTTAGATCGTTTAAGACTCAGATTGTTTAGATCTAATCTAGGATTACAAACATCGAAGATAAACAATTACGTAGCGGAATAATAACAGTAAGAACAATGATGTTTTCAAGGTTTTATTTAGCTAACTAACTACACAGGTTTTATTTAGCTAACTAGCTACACTATCGTGTACACACACGCATTTTCTAGACTCTCATTGGGAGAGTTCTATGTTTCTGGGATACAGTAAACCTATGTCTATGATCTCTTTATATAGGGAGAGATCAAGACTTACAAAGGAAGTAAATCAATAAGATAAGAAACTAATTAAACTAATTTAAATACTTTCTTAATCTTTATCTTGTAAATCTTTGACCAAGTCTTCATAATTCTCCACCAGCTTGTAAAATTCTGATCCTGATGATTTAGTCCTTATGTTTCATTCTGTTGCTCTTTTGTCTCATCAAATCTGTAAACCCAACAAATCTTCCCCTATTTGGTGATGACAAAACAAACAAATTCTTGCACGAACTTCCCCTGAAGTTGAGATCATGGATCTCCCTGAATGAAACAAACTTCCTTGTAAACTGCTTCCCCTTAACTTATGATCATGCCACCACACATAATAAGCTGCAAATCATATCTCTGTAATCTTCTTCCCCTTTTTGTCATAATCTAATAGGGGTCTTCTGAAAATATGCAACATGGATCATAACAACTACAAACCATATATCACACTACCAATCCAGCCTTCCAATGACTCAAATTACCCACCATTATGTACAATAAGAAAAATGAATTTAAGCAGTAGAAATATTCCATTGGCAGTATTAATGTAAACATGAACAGTATTAATATAAACGTTATGACAGCCTTAACTTTGAGATTAACACTGTTCTTCGAGGCTTTAGATGACATAGGTTGTGATGGACCTTTAACACAAGTAGACGTAAACATGCTTGTAAAAGGATTCAAGCTCTCCAGTAAGCATACTTGAACTCATAGTGATAAAAGGATTCGATCCTTTTACAACTTTGAAACCCTTATATCCCAAGAAGATCTTGTGTCGTCTGAACAAGCACCTCGAAATCCTTTATGTCAAATTCTATTAGGGTTATGGTAAACCCTAAATCTTATAATGCCAATCTATTAGATGACTTCTTGTGCTTTAGAAACATTATTGCTCGAATTAAGGTTTGTGTGACACCCTAGTTACACCTTTTTTCTATATACCAGCTGATATCCATCCCAGTCGACGAGTATGTTTTCAAGTAATCTTTGATTTTCTTAACAATATATTTGACTTGAATACGTTTGATGTTGCTCTCTAAGGCTCTGCACTCAGAGAGTCCTTTTACTGCCAGCTGATGCTTTGCACTCAGCTGGTCTTCAATACCTCTAAGTAGAATACTCAGAGGTTCTTTGACACTTAGCCTAATTTCTGTTAAATCTAGGCCTAGATCATTAGGCTCTAAATTGGCCCAACAGTCTCTCCCTACTTAAATATAAATTATGCTAAGTCTAAAATTAAGGTAAGTGAGTACACAGCTTCTTCTTACACATAATTAACCAGATAAAAGAACAACATAAATCATACTTCATTAAATCATTACAAATTACGTGCCCAACCCATCTGAGTTGGTTCTTACAATTTCTTTGGCCTTATTTACATCATCCCTGGATTCTATTTTAATCTCCATAATCTTGTACATTTCCCTTGCCTCTGGAGAATCTAAGTTGATGTGATTGAGAAGTCTGATAAGTTGAACGGTGCTGGTGATGTGAAACTATGATTCTCTTTGGAAGAATAAATCAAAATTTGCATTAAAATAAAAGAACCTCGCCTCTGGTTCTCGAATCACCATACCTTCCTTGACAACAACACCAGAGGGATGAGTTATGTTCCTCTATGTTCCATCTACATTAGTTCACTCTTTGACAAAAACTTCTTTGAGAGTCTCATTCCTCTTCCATTTCTTGTCATCAGCAGTCATTCCAAATGTTGCAAGTGTAGGTGGTGGTGGAAGACCAAGATTCTTTGCTTGGTTTAAGACCCATTGAAACATTGACTTCAGACTTTGTATAAGTGTATCAATTGATTTACTAGACTTTTTGGAAGCTAGAGCATGAACTTCCAGTCATTCACTAAAGCCTAGCATTCTAAGTCTGAAGTTTGGGTAAACAGTTAGGTTTAGAGGATCATAACCTCTGGTGATCCTTATTGTTGGCTCTTTCTATGAATTGATGATGTTTTTTATCTTCATGATTAGTAGATGATCAGTTCTTCCTTGAATGCACTCGTAGTATTCATTTACCAGCTTAGCCTTTTTTCCTCATGCTCTTTCCATTTTAAAACCTGAGCTTTGACGGTTGCTGGGTTAAGCAACTTCTTTAATGCCTTCTTTGACTCTTCTTTTTGTGCTCTCAGATCAGCCAACCTCTTGATTTCAGCGAGTTTTTTAATGAATTCTTCTTGTGTTGAGACCCCCTCTATGTTCATAAAGGGCTTCAAACTTGACATTTTGGGATTAGATTCTCCTTCATCCATGAATGGAACAAGTACATTAACCGGTTCTTCAATGTTAACACCTTTGCCTTTAGCAGGATCTCTGGGAGGAGATGGTTCTTTGAGAGGGGCTGGTGAGAAACTTGATGAAGTAGTTTGAAATAGCTTATTAGTGAATTCTTAGACAGACTCTTGTTGAGGTGCAGGCTTCATCTGGGGGAATGGAGCACAAAGGAGTTAGTGTTGGAAAATTAGGAATGGGAGTCATGATTTTAAACTTCTTGGATAGAGGATCCTTGTCAAGCTCATCATAGTCTGTGTCATCCTTAGTTGTTTTTAGATTGGCAGTCTGATGAATAACCAGAGTTGTTTCTTCATTAGCAGAGGAAATATTTGCATTATCAGACTTGTGCTCCCCCTGAGAGGTATCAAGGATAGCAACATTTTCTTCAACATTGGAATGCTCCCCTTGAGTGGTTGCAGGGTTTGCATTCTCAGCCATCTGACCCTCTTTACTCTTCTCCCCCTCAGCATGATCATCCACGATCACTACTGCTTCGAGGGTTCTCCTGACTTCCTGTAACTAAGAGTACATGTCCTGAACACTCAGGCAATATTTTAACAGATGTTTGGTCTGAGAGATGAGATCCTCTCTGACATCCTGCATACCCAAGCTGACTTTTAAAGAGATAGAATCCCTCATCTCTGTCTTGAGAACTTTGGATAAAGCCTTTTAAAGAGTAACAAACTGTAGACTCTCAGCTTTATGGGCAATGTTGAACTGTCGATTCATGTGCTTGACAACTTGTTTGTTCAATTGAGCTTGTTCCTTTGCAACTGATTCAGATGGAATAAAGGGTGTCAAGGACTCTTTGAGGAGTTGAGGAAGACTGTTTTTTAAAGCGTCAGATAGAAGTCCAGGTAGCTGAGCTTTTAGATAATGGTTGATGAGATCTGGCACAGAGGATTGATATCATCAGAGACCTTTTGAGCGATTGAATACTCCATTTCCTTAACTTTATAATGAAGGAGACTAACTTCTTCACAGACATGGTCCAGATGTCCCGAAAGACTTTGAAATTCAGCGAAAGTAGTCTTTTCCCATGATGTGTGTTCTGAGTAAGAGACATCATGACTTGAATCAGAGACAGAGGTCTCAAAGCCTGAAAGGGATTGAAGGTCATCATCTGGCATAGACTCTAGTTCAAACTCAGAGTCTATAGTTTGTGAATCCATGTCCATGGGTTCAGAGCCCATGAAAGTAACCTCTGCATCTTTTGTAACCTGAGAAGTTTGGAAAGACTTAAAAATAGAATCTCTAATTCAGTATCAAAAGGGCTTTCTTGAGTGTGTTGAACATCTGAGTTTTGCTTATCCACTTCATCTAACAGCTGCTCAATAGTTAGAATATCTGAAGAGTGATCCTCAGCCTTCTTTTTCTCCTCCACATTCTCCTCTACAATTGTATTGAGTACCTGCATAAACTTGTTAGTTTATAAAGAGTTGTGAATTTTGTAATGAAGTGAAGGATCACCATTCGCTGGCCCTAAGAAGACTGTGTGTGATTATCCAGTCCCCTCAAAAGTTCTTTAAAGTTAAGATGAGGAAGAATGAACTTTTGGGAATCTTTTGTTTGGTTAGTGGGACCTCTGAGGCTGAGTGAGTACAGTTCATACAGAGGTCGACTTTCATGCACATATGGGTTAATCTAGCAAAGTCTAGAATTTCCATAGTCAACCATTAGGCATTTTTTAACCTTTTAGTATCATCCTTTGGGTGCATACTCAGAGGGTATAGAAAATTTTGGAATCTAAGTGCAGACACATACACTCTAATAGGTCGGGGGTAGCTGTTAACTTCACCACTCTCTCCTAGAGAAGTTTAAGAGTGGCTGCTTGCAGTGCCCCTTATATTTTAAAACTGTTACCTTTTCGGCTTTAGCGGTTTCATTCTGGTTTTCCTGCGCCCCTACCGATTCGGAGACATCTAGACTCTTTGTTTCATCAGCAGTGACTACAAACTCCTCAGCTGGCTAAAGATGGGTGGCTTGTGAAGAGGAAGATTTTTCAATCCTGCTTGAATTTAAAGCCTCTGGTCGGGTCAAAGATGGGATTGTCTTCTTCCTTGGCTTTCTAGCAGTTGTTGCTTTAGACTGAGTGACGGGCGGCATAGAGATCCTAGAAAAGGAATTGTCGGCTGAGTCATCAGCATTCACCTCCCCATAGGGATGGATCAAAGACTAAAGGGGCTGAGGAGAAATCTCAGCCACATTGCACATGTGTGCAGTCAGAGGAGTTTCATTTTTCAAAGGTGTTATCAAAGTAACAACAGTAATCTTATAGGGTTTCAAAGAAAGTAACTTGTCATTTTTGTAGTTTTCCTACATCAGATGTTCCATTACAAGAGACAAATATCTTGTATAGCAAATATTTGGTTTCCTTTCATGCTTGCCAGTATCAGGATGTAACTAGGCAATTAGGTTAAAAAACAGAATACTTGCAATGTCAATATTTAACCCCCAGCATAAGCTGTAAGCAATTGTTTGTTAGTTGAGGTTTAGCTGATCATGAGATCCTTGTACTCCACCCAGACATTTAACAATATACTGCATCAAAACCTTCCACACAAGTGAGTTAATTTGAGGCAAGGGCTGAACAACAATTAAGGTTTAATCTCTGTCATCTTCTTATAAATCAGTTGACTCTGAAACAGCAGCTGAAGTAGAATGAACAGCCACATCCAAAGCTGGAATAACATATTCAATATTAGGAATTAGTGAATCCTCTGGTGTAGAGGAGACCAGAGGTGAGGATGTAATGATTGGTTCTGATGAAACATGATTATTTGTGGAAAGGCGATCAAAAGCAGGTACATATGAAAAGTACTATGTGTTTGCATTACACAAAGTATCTGAGATTCTTAGTTTATGAAATTCATCATCAGGGAAGGAGTTGACTTCATTGAAGTTGATAGCATCCCCTTCAGTGCTTGTTTGCGAAATTACCTTATCATCTTTACTGAAAGTAACATGAAAGGTTTCTTCCATTTCTTGTCTCCTGATGTTGAAAACTCTGAATGCTTTAGCCATTGAGGAATAACCATGAAAGAATCCATCATTTTCCTTTTCATTAAATTTTCCCAGGTGATCTCTGTGATTGTGAATGTGCACAGGATAACTAAAAAGATGAAAATAGCTGATGTCTGGTGCTCTTTCTCTAAACACCTCATAGGCTGTTTTTCTATGTCTTTTCATAATAATAGATCTGTTTTGAGTGTAGCATGTAGCATTGATAGCTTCTCCTCAAAACTGCTTGGGGAGAGAGGCACTATTAAGCATAGTCCTTGCAGCTTCAATTAAGGTTCGGTTTCTTCTTTCAGCTACACCATTTTGCTCAGGGGTACATGGTGAAGAGAAGTTTTGTGAAATTCCTTTTTCACCACAGAATGCTTCCAAAGTGTGATTTCTGAATTCAGTTCCATTGTCACTTCTCAGCTGCTTCACCTTAGTATCATTTAGGTTTTCCATATGTCTAATAAAAGATATGATGCAATCAACTGCATCACTCTTTTTTTTGAGGCAAAATACCTATGTGTACCTTGAGTACTCAGCTACAATAACCATGGTATATTTGTTATGACTGATGGTCTAAGGTTTAACAGGTCCAAATAAATCCATGTGTAGGAGATGTAAGCACCGGTTGATGGAAAATGACCTTTTGGTTTTGAATGTTGCTCTGTGGTGCTTCCCTTTCTCACAAGCTGAGTAGTTTCTGTCTTTTGAGAAGGTCAGAGAGGGAAGTCTAGAGACAAGGTTATATTTTGAAAGGTTGTTTATGGTTTTGAAGTTAAGGTGAGAGAGTCTCTTATGCCACAGCCAATTAACACTTGGAGACGCTTTGTCATAGAAACAAGCATTGCTGTCTGTATCGTAAGATGACATGTCAATAACATAAACATCTCTTCTTCTGGGAGCAATGAGAACAACTTCATATTTTTCATTGAAAATGGTTCACTGAGTCTTTGTAAACAGCACTTTGAAGTTGGCATTACACATCTGACCGATGCTAATTAAGTTGTGTTTCAGACCATTTACATAAGCAACCTTGGTGAATGTGATTCCATTATAGTTAACTGAGCCATATCCTCTGTGTCACCTGAAGAGTTATCTCCAGATACCACTTTAGGACCAGACTCCTTTAAATATATGTGCATATATTGTTTCACTCCTATCATGTGTCTAGAGCAACCACTATCTAGATACCATACATACCTCTTTAGGTAATCCAGCACAGACATTCTTATACATATCAGTTTCTTTTTTTAACCCACTTTTTAGTGGGTTCTGATTGCTTGATAGCAACCCTTTGTTTCTTACTGTTTCTTAGGTTCTTAGGATAATCATCTATCTCATGAGCTATGCTTCTACAAATTTCACACCATGGGTAGAATTCACAGTCATCTGGGTGATGTTTGTTAGACCCACAATATTTACACTCTCTAAATGTCTTGGATATCCTATTAATTCTGGTAGGTGTGGGTTTAGATGTGGATTGGCCTTTCAGATTGTTTAAATATTTCCCAACAGTACTTTGTTCTGTGTCTTCCTTGATAGTGTAAGAGCATGAACCATAAGTAGAACACTTGGGTTTTGAGTAGCAATCATCAGAGAGATGATTCTTCATCCCACAGTGTTTGCATGGTCCATACCAGACCTTTTGCCTTGGGGTCTTTGAACTACTTGCTTGAGAAACTGATGAAGAAGTGTCTAAAGGGATCAAAATTTGATTCTTGATACCTTTTACTTCTTCCATCAAAGTTAAAAGAAGTTTCTCAATTGATGGGAGAGCATTCTTATCAGGGAAAGAGATTTGGACAGCTGGATGCTTAGGTTTTGTCTTTTTCTTAATGACATAGGTTTGTGACACTTTATCAGAAGATTTTTTGATGTTTTTAGAAGCAGTATTAAGTGTTAAATCAGCCATGTTAGTAGTAAGGTCAAACAATGAAATAAGACTTTTTGAAGCACCAGATGGTTCTGCCCCAGTTAACTTAGGAAGAGGGGACAGAGGTACCTAATTGTCACTGTCATCCTCTAAGTCAGAGGTGATCATAGGAGCAGACTCAGTTGTGGATGCATCAGCCTTGGTAAAAAGAACTTCCTTTGAGTTGTTCTCTTTTCTCCTACCTTTTCCTCCAAGGGCTTTGACAATATTTCCAGGTATTTGCTCAAAGACCAATTGGTCCAAGGTGACTTTGCTACAGGTCCATTTCTCAATGACCTTTTTGAGGTTAGAGATCTCATCCTTTAGTGATTCATTTTTCTAGATTAACTCTAATGACTTCGTTTTGAAGAGAGCAATTATTGGACACAATAATTTTCAAGTTACATAGTTCTTATTTTACAGGGGTAAGTCCTCTTTACCTAAAAAAAGTTACACAGTTCTAACTTGTATAGAGCTAAATCTTGTTTTAAAGCATTAAACTTATTAACTAGATTATTTCTCTGATCTTCCACATATTGGAGATCAACATGAGTATAGTCTAAAACATGTTTTTGTTCTTCATTATCAGTCATAGATAGAAGTCTGTGTACCTTTTTCATGGTAATATCTACCCATTGACCAGATCATGCATCACCCTTTCCCACTGATGGCTCATCATCTGCAATTGCCATGAAGGCCTTGAACTTTGTTGTCCTTTCATCCTCTAAGGAAACAGATTCATCATCCCAGCCAAATGACTCGGCTACTAACCCCTTATCACTTTTTATTTTGTCATCCTTTCCTTTATCATCTTTCCCTTTTGTCAGTTCATCAATCCTCTGAGATAAGACAACCATTTCAGCTTTTAATCCTTTATACTTTCCTTTGTAGTCTTTTTGAGAAATTGATGAGTTTGGAGTAAATGAAGGTGTGCAGGGTTTAGGTTTGTTAAAAGAGGTATTTGATGAAGGATACGAGGGAGTAGAGGTTTTGTTTGAAAGACAATCCTTTTGAAAGTGACCAAGTTTCCCACAAGCGAAACACGTCTCTTTAGATTTGTCCATGGGTTTCCTAGCTGACCCCACCCTCCCAGACCGTTTGTAGAACCTCTTCTGATTTGCAAGCAGAGCTCTTTCATGATACTTAGCATTCAGATCTGCCATGAATTCATTGTTGGTTCTGTTATCTTCTTCAACATCTAAGTCACTGTCTTGAAAATGATTGTTAAAAATAAAGGCTTTTCTTGAGGTCTGAATGGTAAATCTTTGTGTTTCAGACGCATAGATATCATCAATCAGACCTTCCTCATAATGATATTTGCCATAGAGAGCAACCAGACTATCATTTTTGATAGAGTTATTGGCTCTCTGGGTTTGATTCATACTCAGCCATTTTCTTGGCAGGCTGTTAACAAACGTGACATTGACCTCAGATTGAGAAATGATCACCCTATTAATTTTGAGGTCATTTAACAAACATTTTAGTTGAGTATAAGTACCATTGACCTTCTCACCTTCAAGTGCCTTAAAAGCATTAAACTTAAGCCTCAAGGCAGTAATTTTGGTGTCTCTAGTGTTAGATGGTCCTTCATAGGCCAAGCAAAGTTCACTTTACATTTGTTTTGCAGTTTTATATTTTATGACAAATTTCATAACATCATTTAGTAAACACCCAATAATTATGCTTTTTAATCTTTTATCTTGGTTAGCAAGACGACTTTCAGCGTTTGACCATTGATTTTGACGTTTTAGCAATGGATTGACAGGAGTGGACAAGTTTGACATTGGAACAAACAATCCATCTTCTAAAGTTGTTATTAGATAAGGTTCAAGGCCATTAAGAAATGACAAAAACCTTATTTTCTAACTTGTGAAATCATCTTTATCAAATGCAAGAACATTTGTGACTAGAATCAAGAAGTTGAGGAATAAGAAGATCATCATCAACACTTCGAGATACATTGATTGTAGGTGAAGCGTTGGTGGTCTCAGTATTAGGCATCGTGTCAACCCTATTAACATTAGAGTTACTCGGACTGCCAGTACCAGTTCCTCGTGGTGGTGGGATAGGTGGTACGGTTCCAGACATGATAGAATCTCAAGTAGTTTTAAAGCAAATAGCAGTTTCTTAAAGGTTTTATGACTCGACACTGCTCTGATACCAATTGAAAGTCCTAATTCAATGTCTATTATAGAACGTAACACTTATCACAATAATCAAATTACACAAGTAATAACTTTTCAATTATGTAATGCTTTATTGAAAAGAATCAAAGTATTACAATGTGTTATGGATCGCACAGGCTGAGTGACAATGTATGATTACCTTTTGAACAAGTAAACTTGATTAAGGAATCAAGTTTACAAGCGAACTTATCTGGACAGCTGATTAAGACAGCTGACCTCTGTTAAGTTCGAAGGAGTAAATGCAATAATAATAACAACAATAAAAGCGATAGAATTTACTTTATACAACATTCTCTATTTATACTAATACGAGGTTGTGTCCTTAGTGGGGGTAGTTGCAACATGTCAAGAATCTATTGGAGGACGTACGAGGTATTTAATGCACGTCCATTCTTGGAAACTACCCGCCCGTACTTTAGTGAACAGTTCTACCAACTGTTCACTACTTTTACTAACTTTGTACTTGGTACAGGCTTTAACTTAAACCAATATTTATCCTGCCATAAACACTTGTTAAGTTTCCTGCCTTCTTCAGAGAGCAATATTTAAGCCTAGCTTGTTTTTCTTCTTAGGGTAATAGAATAGTCAGAGTATTGCTACCTGAAACTTGTTTACTTTTAAGTTGAAAATAGTTTCTACATACCAGTTGATATACATCCCAAGTGACGAGTATGTCTTTAAGTAATCTTTGACTTCCTTGACAATGTCTTTGACTTGAATACGTCTGATGTTGCTCTTTGAGGCTCTGCACTTAGAGAGTCCTTTTACTGCTAGTTGATGCTTTGCACTCAGCTGGTCTTCAATACCTCTGAGTCAAATACTCAGAGGTTCTTTGACACTTAGCCTAATTTCTATTTAAATCTAGGCCTGGATCACTAGGCTCTGAATTGGCCTTACAGATTATATGCTTAATTAGTTGGATGATGTGTGTTAGTCTTTGGTTATGGATTAACCAAGGTATGTGTTTGGACTTGCCATATAATTAATGATATGTTTTGTGTGT
Source organism: Tanacetum coccineum (assembly GCA_026074375.1). NCBI lineage: Eukaryota > Viridiplantae > Streptophyta > Magnoliopsida > Asterales > Asteraceae > Tanacetum > Tanacetum coccineum. The sequence continues at coordinate 15,197 of BQNB010075253.1, forward strand.
TATAGTATTATGTGGTTAAAGTTTGATGGATGTTATAGTGTTATAGATGCATATTTTTAATGGTTATAGTTATGGAGTATGTTCATGATGCAAGTATGAGAACTGATGCATTAAACACGTTTTAACCAGCCACTTACTAAGTGTTTTGCTTATGTTATAGTTAACCATGTTTTGTAGGTGCTCATGGAAAGATGGTAAGTATTAGATTAAGCCTTAAGGTTGGAAGTACGCAATGGAAGAGTTATTGGATTATGTTAGAGCTTAGTGTTAGATACCGAGCTCAAACATGTTGAACCCCCCAAGTTAAGGTTTAAGTGTCATAAAATGGTTTGTAAAAGATGTTGTCGAGTATCGAAGTCTAGATCTTTGTCGTAAAGTTATAGTTATGGGAGTTGTTTAAGAAGTTGTATGTAAAATGGGTCAAAACTGGTGTTTGGCATAACCCCGTAAGGTATGTATCCGCGGGTCATTTAGACCAAGTGTGTAATTAAAAATGATGTATATGTTATAGTTAATGATTTCTAGAAAGTCTTAGGTCGTTTCGTGTTATATAAGCCGTTTCTCAAAAAATTATGTTAAGTGTTTAATTCTTAAAAAGTGCAGGTCGAGACCATACAGTCGTATGGTATATGTGCATACGGATGTGCATAGAGTTGTATGCTCTAAAAGATGATTTTAGCAGAATCTGGGAAGGGACCATAGTATGCTATTTAGCATACATCCGTATGCTCCAAATTTTGTTTGGGCAGATTCTAATCATATGGCCATACGGTCGTATGGTATTTAACCATATAACCGTATGGTACTTTTCCATATTTTTTTCGTATCTTATTTATTTTGTATAAAATCAACCGTAATCAGTTAGAATTCGTTTCTTATATCGTTGGAAATGTATTTGAGTCTAGTTTCATTTAAAAATACTTCAAAGGGAGGGTTTGTAATAGAATTTTTTTCATTTTAATAAAGAGTGACAGAAGGTCATTCCCGGTCATGTATTTGAGCAAATTTTTTATATTTTTGGTCAAATTTAGAGTCGTGAAAGGGGCGTTTTAATTTGGTATCGGAGCTTCGGTCTAAGTGAAGTAGGTTCTCATGATAGGTTTCCGAAACTTAGATCACTCGTAGATGTGTTTGCAGTAAGTGTAGGTAGTGCGGAAGACGTCCAAACTTGTTATCATTTAAACTTTACGTTTTCAATGTATTTTGGGACCTCCTTTTGTAAAACTCTGACATATTATTGAATGATAACTTAATTTTCCAAAACGTCTCTTTTGAGTCATTTTCTATGATTATGACTGTTGATTCATGAAGTAATACCCCCAATTTAGCTTCCGCTGCTATGTTGAAATATCGGGGTGTTACAGATTGGTATCAGAGCTCATGAGTTATAGAGAACAAGGTTAAAACCTAAACTATAACTATTTTCCATCTAAGAAAGTCTTCTGTGCCACTACATTTCTTGAATAGTATGTAAAGAGATTTGTTTAACAAATGATACATAACTATTAATTAAATATAAATAACTTATGTTATTTTCCACTGGGTTGGTATAGAGTTATGTCTACATCCACCCACCCTATTATCGTCCTATATAATTCTGATGTTGAGGATGCTTTTTTCTCTACAACCACTCCTGACTATACCCCGGCTTCACCAGACTATTCCCCAGCCTCACCAGGAAACACCTCTTTTGACCCTTTAAAGGATCCATTTGAGGATCATTCAGCCCCACTAGCTATCTCACCTTTCTACGATGATCCGTATATAAAGGTCATGCAAGCATATAATGCTACTAGTAATGAATCACCTATTCCACTACCACAAGCTCCTATTGCTCCACCAACTGTTTTGCCTCCATCTCTAGTGTTACCATCATCACCACTATTTGATCCTCGAGATTTATTTCTTCCTGAGGAGATTTTGCCACCTCAGAAACGAGCCCGTTTTCTATCATCCTCCTCTACTGATTCTTCTGCCCTACCCTAAGTATTTAAGATTGGAGAGAGTTCTCATCAAACGCATCTGGAGCGCCATGAGGAATAGATCGAGAGTATTTTGAATCACTTAGATGAGCTCCCTCTTGAGCGCATTGAACACATGGAAGATAAGATAGAAGGTCTTGGTAATGGTCGAGTAATCATACAACAATATTTTGACTAACTAGAAACTGAACTTCAAGAAGCCCTTACCCAGATTTCTGGATTTAAGAGAGAGCAAATAAGGCATGACGATGAGATTGTTCTTGCTCGCTTCAGGCTTTCTACTCAGGAGATGCTCATCGAGGATATTGAGGTTCGCCACCAATCAGATATGAAGAGTCTCCTGGACATGATCCATGAGCTCAAGAACCACAAGGGAGGACCACCAGACTACTAGACTAGATCCTTGCATTTACAGTTTTTGTTTAGAATCCAACCACATGATGTGTGGCATAAATATCGACACTTGTCAAATTTTGGTTATGTAAAATATGTAGACAAGTTATTTATGACATAATGCAGTTGTGATTCCATTATACCTTGTTGTTTCATGATATAGATTTATGTATGTCGTAGTTGTCTATCCTATATCTTGTATTGACTCATATCTTTATGTATCCTAGATTACTATGGTTCTCTTACCATCAGGCTTTCTCAAACCTCTGTACCCAGGTATCATGGATATGATTAATGATCAAGACATTAAGCATATGATCCCACCTACACCACCCATATACACTAAGCCTCTTGTTGGATCACCCATTTCATTATCTCTATCTTCATTAGTAGGATATTCATCACCGGTTAGGTCAACTATACCACCACCAGACTATCCCTTTGATGAGTCTATCTTTGCAAAATTAGATAACTCATTATGGATCATACCACGACCACTAGGAAGTAAACCAGTCCCCGAGAAACCTAAAGAGCTAGATGCTTGTTAGAGTGTCTATCTCTGGATGTCCTAGATTCCAAAATTTTCCGTTATATCCAACAATGTAATATCAAAGGATGTGTATTTCTTTATTAGAACTTATAGCAAATAAGTATCTATGTCAAATGATATCAATATCACTATGTATGAAAATTTTGATTATTATACAAAGACTTGTGATATGACCCTATCATTGTATGGATTCTTATTTTGTATTGTCTTATAAATGTTGATAGAATGGCTCCCAAGAGGACATCAACATCTGCAGCACCAGCCATGACTTAGGCCACCATCAAGAAACTAGTTGCTGATAGTGTTGCAATAGCTCTAGCAGCACAAGCTGCTACCATGGCAAATACTGATAATACTAATAGGAACACCGGACAAAGAGAAAATCTTGTCACAAGAAAATGTAGCTACAAAGAGTTTATGAGCTGCCAACCTTTCAATTTCAAAGGTACGAAAGGCGCTGTTAGCCTAATCCGCTGGTTTGAATGAATTGAATCGGTATTTTCCTATAGCAACTGGTGGAATTCATTCGCCCAGCCTATTGGAATAGAGGAAGCTTATAAAATTTCCTGGTCTGAATTTAAAAAGCTCTTAATAAAGAAGTATTGTCCCAGAACCGATGTTAAGAAAATGAAAAATGAATTTTACACTCAGATTGTAAAAGGGAATGACCTCAAAACTTACGTTAGAAGATTCCAGGAATAGGCAGTTTTATACCCAACTATGGTACCAAATTCTGATAAACTTATGGAAGTCTTCATCGGGGGATTACCCAGAAGTATTGAAGGAAATGTTACCGCTTCAAAGCCTCAAACTTTGGAGGAAGCCATTACCATAACCCAGAGGTTAATGGATCAGGTAACAAAGCACAATTCTGTGCAAGGAATTAATGATCATAAACGAAAGTTTGATGATAGAAGAACCTTTACCAACAACAACTACCACAATAACCGCAACAATAACAACTGCAACAATGATCACCATCAACAACAGAATAGAAGACAAGAAACTATCAGGGCCTATGCTGCCACCCAACTAAAAACAGTAGGTATGCTGTAAACCTTCCTTTGTGTAAAATATGCGCCCTGCATCACACAGAACCTTGCATTATCAAGTGTCAGACTTGCAACAAGGTGGGTCATCAGACCAGGAACTGCAGAAACAAAGGACTAGCCACTGGAAGCAATTTACAACCAGTATTAGTGATTTGTCAAGCCTGTGGGGAGAAAGGACACTACAAAAATCAGGGCCCAAAACAAACAACAGTGCCCATGAAAGAGCATACTTGCTGAGAGACAAAAACGCTTACCAAGACTCGAACGTAGTCATAGGTATGTTCCTCCTAAACCAACATCTAGCTAGAATATTATTTGATTCAGGAGCCGATAAAAGTTTTGTATCCATATCTCTTGCTTCTATGATTAATATCCTACCAATTACACTAGATACTGCTTACGACATTGAAATGGGCGATGGAAACCTAGTAGGCACTAACATTGTTATCCAAGGTTGCACTCTGATTTTGCTAAACCAACCTTTCGAAATCGACCTTATGCCTATTATACTCGGTAGTTTCACGTCGTCATTGGTATGGATTGGTCATCCAAGTATCATGCTAGAATTATCTGTGATGAGAAAGTCGTCCACATCCCAATCGACGGTGAAACTTTAATCATCCGAGGTGATCGAAGTAAAACTCGACTAAACCTCATATCTTGTATAAAAACCAAAAAGTATATACCTATTGGATGTCAAGTTTTTGTTTTTTTATAGCCAGTAATGGAGAGTAGGCAAGAGAAAAACGACTAAGAAGATATACAGTAGTTAGAGAATTTTCTAAAGTTATTCCTACAAGTTCTACCTGGCTTACCCCTATTTGCCCAAGTAGGAATTCCAAATCAAGTTAATTCCAGGAGCGGCGCCAGTGGCCCGAGCACCTTACAGATTAGCTCCTTCAGAAATGCAGGAACTATCTGACCAACTACAAGAGTTAGCAGACAGAGGTTTCATCCGACCAAGTACTTCGCCTTAGGGAGCTCCTGTCTTATTTGTTCAAAAGAAAGACGGATCTTTCAGAATGTGTATCGATTACCAAAAGCTTAATAAACTTACCGTTAAGAATCGTTACCCATTACCCAGGATCGATGATTTATTTGATCAGCTTCAAGGTTCGAGTATTTACTCGAAATTTGACTTAAGATCAGGCTATCATCAATTGAAAGTCAGGGATAAAGATATTCCCAAGACTGCTTTCAGAACGCGTTATAGACATTACGAATTCCAAGTAATGCCATCTGGTTTAACTAACGCGTTTGCTGTGTTCATGGATCTCATGAACCGTGTATGTAAACCATACTTGGATAAATTTGTAATAGTGTTCATTGATGATATTCTTATCTACTCCCGTAACAAAGAAGAACATGCGAGAATAATACTGGAATTACTCAAAAAAGAGGAATTATATGCCAAGTTCTCCAAGTGTGATTTCTGGATCAGTATCATGCAATTTCTCTGGCACGTGATTGACAGTCAAGGAATTCACATTGACCCCGCCAAGATTAAAGCAGTCAAGGATTAGGCATCTCCTACCACATCCACAAAGATACGCCAATTCTTAGGACTTGCCGGCTACTACCAGAGATTTATCGAAGGTTTTTTAAAGATTGCAAAGTCTTTGACTGAATTATCCCAGAAAAACAAGTATATCTGGGGAGAAACACCTTACGCCAGGTCATGAACTTGCTAACATAGGTGGCGATGTCCTACGGCTTTATTATTGGGCCACCAATTATAGCTTCTTTACGGTCTTCGATACATTTTCTCGGAACCTGAGATGGATAATAATACTCTTTGATTTGTGTGAACTCGTGCATAGATCACAGTCCGAATTCGCATAACATAGGTACCATACTCTGCCATTGAGGCATAGGGTTCCATCCGTACTAGGTTCCTTCACTTTTTCGTTTTAAATGACTCCTATGGAAATTTTAGCATTTTCAATCAGCTTTTACTCACAACATCATCACTCTTGATGTTCTCTGGCTCCGTGCTTCAGTCTGGAGCATTCAAGATTTTACTTAGGATGATTCCAAGCTAATAGTCATGACTATGGCTCAGGATATCTTTACAGGTGGTTTCTTGTTCTTTCCTGCTCAAAGCATCGCAACGTCATTTGCTTTCCCTGGGGTGCATTAACGGAATATCGCCAATGTAAATCTCTTAGCAACTCTATCCATCGGCGTTGCTTTCATTGTTCAACTCTTTTTGATCTTATAATGTGTTGCTAAATCTTGTGTTCGGTGACACCGTACACTGTATGTTCATATAAATATTTGTCTCTAGATCTCGAGAGCGAACACACTGCACCCAAGTTCTAATTCATCGAGTTGTATAGTTTTTCTCATGAAATCTTCAACTGGCGTGGATGACATAAGAAATATCTTTTCTCTTTGCATCAATACAGCGCCCAGACCTTTTTGATAGCGTGCAAAGTATGCGATGTTATCTTCGTTTCCTTCAGGTAATGCAAGGATTTGTGCACTGCACAAATTTTGGTTCAACAGTTGATACAGCTACTTTTTGTTTATCGCCCCCACTTAAACTTGACCTTCTTTTGAGTAAGCTTAGTCAGTGGTTTGCGATCTTTGAAAACCCCTTCAATGAATGTCGGTAATACTCAGCAAGACTAAAAATTTAACGAATTCCGTTGGTGTCTTAGGAGATGTCCGATCTTTAACGAATTTAAATCTTGGGCTGGATCCACATGAATGCTTTTATTATCAATCACGGTGAACGAGAACTCATACCTTGGAATCCAAAATTCACTCATGGAAAATTTTGCATACCAAATCTCTTTTCTTCAACAACTTCCATTATTATCCTATGATGCTTCTTGTGCTCTTGCTTGTTTCTTGGAAACGATTCAAAAATATCGTAAATTAAAGGGTCTATTACGATGTTTCCAGATAATGGTTTGCCACCAATCGGTCATGAGGTCCCTAAAACACAGAAGGAGCGTTGGTCACTACCAAACGGGCATAAACTTGGGATTATAATGTCCATATCGAGTTTCTGAAAGGCAGTCTTCGAGATGTCTTCTTCTCGAACCCTCAATTAGTGATAACCTGACCTTAGGTCGATCTTTGAGTAGACACTCGACCCTTGAAGTTGATCGAATAAGTCATCAATTCTCGGTAGCGGATAACGGTTCTTCACCGTTAGTTTGTTTACATTACCGTTTGTCTATGCACATCCGGAATGATCGTTTTCTTTCTTACAAACAAGACCGGAGCTCCCCAAGGTGAGGAACTGGGTCTTATAAAGCCCTTGTCGGATAGTTCTTTTAGTTGCTCCGACAACTCTTTCATTTCGGAAGGCGCCAATCGATAAGGTTGACCGGGCTTACGGGTTGCGGAACTAGGTACCAGATCGATGTGAAACTCCACTTGTCGAGTCTGAGGAAGGGACCCGGCATAAATCCTCCTGGAATATACTCAGGAAAATCTTTAACTATTGGTACATCCTCAAGTCGCTTCTACTCTAACCTCTGTTTCAATTCTCCTTTGTAGTAACATGTGCCAAAAAGACGTGAGATCCTTTTAGCAGATACTTTTGAACCTTGGTACACGAGATGACGTTTAGTCGCGTCCTGTGTCCTTCACTACATCCGTCACCGCGAACGATTAGGATTTCGCTCCCGGAGGGGATACGAACAATCTTCTTAGCACAGTCGATAACGGCACTGTATTTTGACAACCAGTCCATGCCAATTATGATGTCGAAACTACCCATCTCTACCGGCATTAGGTTGATGTTGAACGGATGGTTTAAAAAGTTTAACGTACAACCCATCAATATAGTATTTACTCCAATTATCCTACCGTCAGCTAACTCAACGTTATAACCATGATCTAGTGTATTGGGGACGATATCAAGCAAGGTACTAAATGCAGTAGATACGAAACTCCTATCGGCACCAGTATCAAATAAGATGTAGGCATAGTAGTTGTTTAGAAGGAACGTACCCGCAACGACGTTATCTGGGTTTGCCCCCGCATTTCCAACCATATACACCTTCGCTAGAGCCCTGTCATTCCCAGCTTGATTACCACGGTCATTGTTTCTCAGTCTTGGGCAGTTTCTTTTGAAGTGGCCTTGAGCTCCGCACTCAAAGCAACCATTGCCCTGTTGATTATTGTTGTTGTTGTTACGGTTATTGTTGTTGTTGTTGTTACGGTTGTTGTTGTTGTTAGCAGGCCGTATCCTACAGTCCCTGGCCAGATGGCCAAACCTATTGCAGTTATTACACCTAGGTGGACAAGGACCTGCTTCATGATGGCAATTACACTTGGAACATAGAGGCTTAGACCCTGGTTCCCAAAAGTGAACTAGCAGTACTAACTTAGAGTTAGTACTGTTAGTGTGAAGTTAGTACTGTCCTAAAAATGAACTAGCAGTACTAACTTGGAGTTAGTACTGCTTGTTCAAAACAGCCTTTAACATTTCCAAAAATCATTTTTAGTTCAAAATTATTAAAAACAGATTATCAAATAACAAAGTAAAAACTTATAAGCAATTTTTAATCCATGATAAGCACTTAATTGAGCATGAATTAGTCTAGCAGTATAAACTTAAAACCAACAGTTGTATTGAATAAACTAGCAATTCTGTAGTAGACAAGTAAAGTAAGAAATAGAGAGACTTACTACACCCTTGCTCAAAACAGGGTCAAACAACAAATCTACAAGCTCTAGCTTGTATAAAACAAGCTAGTGATAGTCCATAAGCCCATCCATAACTGGCTTATCATCCAATAAGTAAGCTGTGGTATGTTTGAGAGTGATATTTGTTATTTTCTCTTTACTACTTAACTTTTTAGTTTTGCTTAATGAAAACAGCTTATAAGTAAGCTGTGGTGAGAGCTTTTTGAACACAAAACAATAAGATTAAGAAACTTAACACTTGTATTGTAAATTGACTTAAAAACTTCAAACTTGCATTAAAACTTAGAAATGTTACAAAGCTGAAAGCAAAAGCTTTAAATGATTAAAAACAAGCTAAGTTATATTAAAAATTAAAGAAAAACTAGTTACTAACTTTTTTCAAAGGCTTACAAAAAGCTCTATTTATAGCCGAAGTCTTTCTTGCAGCTTGTGCTTCTTTTGAAGAGCAAAAACAAAGTGTGCTAGTTGTGTGAGGAGAATCTAAAACAAATCCCAGCCCAGCAGAGCAGGCCTTTCATTTCTTTTGAGCTTCTTTGGAGACAATCTCCAGCCATCGAATTGCTCTTTGGGAATGAAGAAAAAAAAGGGATTGCCAACATGAGACATTATAAAGCTTCTGGGATGGGTAGTAGTAGGGTGTTGAGTGATTTTGCAGAGAAGTATGGGAGCAAAAAAACCCGGGTGCAGGGCTGGTATTTGAGTATTGCGGGAAGAGTGGGAAAGAAAAGGTATACAAGTTGGGTTGTGACAGAGAGAGGTTGAAGATGAATTAAGGGAATGTTTGGATTGTGTACAAGAAAGGCCCCTCCACATCTTTCCTCTTGTCATTCTCTTTTTTCTCCAATTTCCTTTATCTTTCATAAATGACAGTATCTCCCAAATTGGCATAATCAGCCCCCGTGGTTTATATGATAATATAACTTAGGGGTTTGGCATTTTTGACCCCTCAAGTTATATTTTTTTTTCATTTGCGTTTCTTCTCGGTAATGAGATTTTACTTTGATTTGGCTTCGTCTCCACACACTTTTCCATCCCGTGTCCTATTTTGTCGCTTTTTGATTGGTTTTCCGTCTTTTTGTGAGATATCCGTTCCTGCACAACATAATTAGCAAAACAAGCATATATTTGGCATTTTGAGTCCGTTTTTGGTTATTGTAGCTCGTTTTTAAAGGTAAAAGGTATGTGTAATTAAGCACATATCAAATCCCCCAAACTAAGGTATTGTGTGTCCTCACGCAATGTTATGAAGTAAGCACTCGAGAAACCAAAAATCTCAAATCCCCTCGACTAATAACTTGGAAAAGTAGCCGAGCGTTTATCAAGGGGAATAAAAGAATCAATAGCCTCGACAAGTCCCGGTTCTCACCAAAAATATTTTTTTATATACACAACTACTCTAAAAACTAGTTTGACTTCCTTTATTTATTAACAATGGGATCATAGAATGAGAAACGTTCATAGAATAATCCACGGACGTCCTGACGGATAATTTCATCGTCCCTGATTTTTTTTCACAAGCCCCAAGCTAAGCAATTTAAACAAGATCATTGTCGATATAAGTCATCGTTAAAAAAAGAGAAGATGATGTTGTTGATGAATAAGAAATTGTGTCCCTCATACTAAGACTTGTGAACTTTTTACTCCCAACATGGATATATGATTTGAAATGTGTGTGATTCTCGTCTCAACCATAGATCACTTTCAACCATAGATCAACTTATTTTCATAGTCATAATTCAAGATGAATCACGACTCAAAGCAACAACTTATTAGGTACTTGTAACTTGATTTTAAACCATAGAACTTTTTGCAACATATTTATCATTTTCATAAGTTCTTAAAGCTAGGAATGTGTTGCTTAGTTTGAACACCTACCTAGGCCTCGCTCCCTAGTAGGATATCACAACCAACGACCGGTGTTCTTAGTTTGAAAACCCACCCCGTTGCTAGCGTAGTGGGAAATCACATCAACACCTTCTTCCTAATATGGCTAAGGATCGGTGTCTTAGTTTGAACCCTCACCTAGACCTTTCTTCCAAGTGAGATATCACAACACACCAAATCCCTAGAAGTAAAGACGTCTTAGTTTGAACCCCCACCTCGTGGTTAGCGGAGTGGGATATCACGACACATCTTTTACTAGCTCCATATGATCAAATGTATGCTTCATTGGCATAATTACAATATTCGTGCATTTTTGCATTCATACTTCATTCATGCTTCTTTGGCATTTTATCTTTCAAAACCTTGCTTTTAAAGAATCAAGTTACAAATTTGAAGCTTTTTCTGAAAACATCGATTGACTTAGTTGAACAAGCACGTATGATTAGGTGGATTAGAAGCTTATGGGAGAAAAAGAACACAAGTTATTCATATAAGTTTTGAGACGAATCTTGCTTAACACATAAACTTATATTTAACTCTATCATTTCTTGTTCTTCACCTTTTTAAAATTCAAAGCAATAGAATTCGTGAAAGCTCGGCCTGAAGGAACTAGCTAGGGCTCAATACGCCCGATCGAGTCAAAAATTATTCTCATTCTACCCAAAAGAAAAGTCAAAACTGTGACAAAACACTTATTTTATTTTTGAAAAAAAAATTTTAAATTTTTTTTCATCATTTTTTTTTGGTATTTTTGCAAAAATTTTGGTGAAAATACGGGATTACGTGGTAACAATGCTGCAGGCAACAATCAAATCGAAGATACCCCCCCAAACTAGTACTAAACATCGTCCTCGATGTTTTGAAGGGTACTATGTTATCCTAAGGCCGTTTATGAAGTATGCCAAATGATAAAACGTTAGTCGATTAGATTAGGATATCGGGATTCCCAAAATGAAGCTGAGGATGTGAAACTCTTGATAAAAATACAAGCACGAGAGTTCTTCACAATCCGGGCAATCCTGGACAATTAACAACACAAACACGAAACACGGGTAATGGAAGAGGCAAACCTCCATTACAAAAAGAAAACACTTATTCATTTTTACCAATACTACGATAAGCATAGGGATGACTCCACGAAGCGCTTGTTAAGGGTCGTATGGGCTTGGACCCGTGTCACTGAATTTATTGGACATTAGTGAATTTATTGGACATTAGGGAATGTCTGGAGATCTGGGACTACCAATTGTGGTACGTCCCCTCCAAAGTAGTGCTTAATACGATGACCATTCACTTTGAAGTTTGGCCCGGATTTTTGGGATAACTCGACGGTGCCGTACGGGAAAACTTGTGTGATAGAGAATGGTCCTGACCAGCGGGTTTTAAGCTTTCCTGAGAAAATCTTTAATCTAGAATTAAAAAGGAGGACTCGATCACCGACGTTGAAAACGCGGTTCTTGATCTTAGAGTCGTGAATCCTCTTTGTCTTTTCTTTATAGATCAAAGAGTTCTCATAAGCTTCATCACGGAGCTCATTAAGTTCATTCAGCTGAACTTTCCTATGGTCACCAGCGGTTTTCAGGTCAAAGTTTGTATGTTTTAAGGCCCAGTAGGCCTTGTGTTCTAACTCAATTGGCAGATGGCAGGCTTTTCCGTAAACCAACTTATATGGAGTACACCCAATGGGTGTTTTGTAAGCGGTGCGGAAAGCCCATAAAGCATCATCGAGCTTATCTGACCAAGAGGTACGGTTCTCTCCTATTGATCTCTCAAGAATTCTCTTCAAGCCCCGATTGGAAACCTCGACTTGTCCACTTGTTTGTGGATGGTATGCAGTGGAAAGTCGATGGGTAACTCCATATTTAAGCATCACCTTGGCAAATTGATCATTACAAAAATGAGTGCCTCGGTCACTGATAATTGCTCGGGGAGTTCCGAATCGGGCAAAAAGAGCTTTCAAAAATCTTACTACAACCCTAGCATCATTGGTGGGGAGCGCTTTCGCTTCAACCCATTTTGAAAGGTAATCAACTGCTACTAGGATGTATTTGTTGCCTTTGGATGATGGGAATGGCCCCATAAAGTCAATGCCCCAGACGTCAAAGATTTCACAAACTTGGATGGAATTTTGTGGCATCTCATCCCGTTGTGAAATTTTTCCTTGACGCTGGCATGAGTTGCAGTTTTTAACCAACTCATGGGCATCTTTGTAGATTGTGGGCCAAAAGAATCCGGAATCGAAGACTTTTCTTGCTGTGTAGTTAGCACCGTGATGTCCACCGGTGGGACCATCGTGGCAAGCCATGAGGATGTCATGGGCTTCTTTGCCAAAAACACAACGTCGAATAACTTGATCCGCACAGATTTTAAACAGAAAGGGATCTTCCCAGAAATAATGCTTCACGTCTTTGAAGAATTTTCTTTTCTGCTGGGTTGACATCCCTTTGATCACGAAATTTCCCGCATGGTAGTTTGCGATGTCAGCAAACCATGGGGTACTAGCATCAAGAACAGCAATCGAACTAAGAGTTTCAAGAGGAAACTTTTCATTTATCTCCTTTGGATCGAGCTCATTCTCGTGAGGATTCTCTAATCGTGATAGATGATCAGCCGCTAGGTTCTCAGCTCCTTTCGTGTCAACTACATCAAAGTCGAACTCTTGAAGGAGCAGAACCCATCGGAGCAATCTCGCCTTAGAATCTTTCTTAGCAAAGAGATACTTGAGGGCGGAATGATCCGTATACACAGTGCATTTGTTCATGACAAGGTAAGATCGGAATTTTTCGAATGCGTACACCACGGCTAACATTTCTTTCTCTGTCGTGGTGTAACGTGATTCCGCCTCATTCATTGTTTTACTTGCATAATGTATAGGCCTGAAATGTTTCTCATGACGTTGCCCCAAGACTGCACCTAAGGCGAAATCGCTTGCATCGCACATAAGTTCAAATGGTTCATTCCAGTCTGGGGCAATCAGGATTGGAGCCTCGGTTAGATTCTTTTTGAGAGTGTTAAATGCTTCAATACACTCTTTGGAGAAATAAAACGGAGTCTCTTTTTCAAGCAAATGGGTCATGGGACGGGCTATTTTTGAGAAATTCTGGATGAATCTTCTATAAAACCCGGCATGCCCAAGAAAACTACGGACACCTTTTACAGTAGTCGGGTGAGGGAGCTTGGCGATAACGTCAATCTTAGCTCGATCGACCTCAATTCCCGACTTGGAGATTTTATGTCCAAGAACAATGCCTTCCTTAACCATGAAATGGCTTTTCTCCCAGTTTAGAGCTAAATTGGTGTCTTCACACCGCTTAAGCATCTTTTCCAAATGGGTTAGGCATGTAGAGAAAGAACTTCCAAAAACCGAAAAGTCATCCATAAACACTTCCATCGTTTTTTCGATCATGTCGTGGAAGATTGCCATCATACATCTCTGGAATGTGCCTGGTGCATTGCAGAGGCCAAAGGGCATGCGGCGGTAGGCAAAGGTTCCGTATGGGCAAGTAAATGTTGTCTTTTCCTGATCATTTGGGTCGATGGGTATTTGAAAATAACCCGAGAAACCATCGAGAAAACAATAGTATTCGTTTCCCGCAAGCCTCTCGAGCATTTGGTCCATGAATGGTAGTGGAAAATGGTCCTTTCGGGTGGCTTCATTTTGCAGATTGTTTGCTAGTCTTGTGCATGCTTCGTGTGTTTAAATCTCTTTAAAATCTCAAAATATGTTCGCTGTTACAGAAAGTACGACGCACAATTTACCTTGTGTGCCGCACTTCCCCTGTTTCCGTTTCTTATTTTGCAGGTTTATACCCCAAGTACGCCAGTTTCACACCAAAATCGCCGTATTGTTTTACAAATCCAACTTTATAAACTCGCCGTACCATTTTCTGGCAAACGAAACCCAAAAATCACTTTTCTCCAGGAAGTACGCCGCACATACAATTTGTGCGCCGGTTTTCCTGAAAACCCAGAAAGTACGCCGCACTTTCTGCAAATTTTCACAAACATAATTTGATTTAAAACCAAAACCCAAACAAAACCCCCAAATTGCTAGTCTCGGGTATGTGATCATTTGAAATTCCATTTTATCTGATTATACGCTTTGTAATTTTGTTAATATTTAGTTTGTCAGTCGAGAAAAAAAACCAAAAAGATTTTTTATTTCTAAATTGTTTTTGCTTATTTTGTCTTCTGACATGTTCCTGTTTATATAATAAAACATGTGTTTTTGTTGGTTTATTAGTTTGTTTATATTTTCTTTCATTGAATATGTGAAAAATAAAATAAAAAGTAAAATTTTGAAAAATATTGCAGTAAGTACGCCGCACAACAACATTGCGTATCGCACTTTGCTCCTGCGTAATAAAAAAAATTTTGTTTTTGTATAAAAATAAATCATATGCATTTTTTTAGTGAATACTTGTTAAATGTTTTTGTTTTGTGGTATGCATCTTAGTTTGCTTCATTATGTATGTTTGTTTGCATGATTATGTAAAAATGTTAAAAACCATAAAAGTCTAAAAAGAGTTTCATTTTTTATTGTTCTTGTCTGTGTGTTTGTTTATGTGTTATGTCCTATATGTATTTTTGTTTGCTTGCGTATTTATAAGTATCGTCATATTTAAAATAAAAATAAAAGGTTAAAAACTATAAAAATCTAAAAAAAGATTTTTTTTGTATATTTTTAATCTATTTGTTTGTGATTGTATCTGTTTATATATGTGTTCTTAACTAATAAAGTGTAATAACAAAATATATATATAAAAAAAATCTGTCATAATAAAACCGCCGCACATACATTATTGTGCGGCGTACTTCTGTACCATTTTTGCCGCGAGCCCAGTTTAAATTTCAAAATAATAATAAAAAAAATTTAGATTTCAGTACTTTGTTATAACTAGCAGTACTTTGTTAATACTAACAGTACTTTGTTATCTGCCAGCAGTACCTTACATATTTCCTAACATTAACAATAAAATCGAAAAAGATAAACCTATTAGGACATCAAAAAAGGGCTATCACGTGGTTAAAACAAAAGAATATCCATTTCGTGAGTACATACCAAAAATTCCATACCCTAAATGTTTAAGAGTGGATCAGTCCCACTTGAACCGTATCATTAAGGAATCTTAAATCAAGTTAAGTATAATAATAATAAAAGTAGTAATAGTAAATAATAATAATAAACCTATAAAAAACTAAAAACCTAAAAAAAATATTTACATATATATAAAAACTAAAAAACTTTGTAGTTTTTAAGTATGTCACACATTCGGCCGGTGTGTCGCGTATCTCGATTTCTGTATCCAAAAAGAAATATATCGAACTTTATGGGTGTGTTCGCTGGAAACCCTCACGAGACTATAACTCGTCCACTCGGGACACCAAGGGGTTTAAAGGCTTGTTGCATGCGCTAAATGCAACCGTGGTGCCTACGAAAGTGCGCTTTTGTATTTAATGTTTTTCTTGTAGTTGTGTCTATTATGCAGATTAAATAAAACAGGTGGAGCTTGGATTGGTGGTTGGCATTTTACACTTGGAAACTTATATAATTGAGTATTATATTACATGTGGTAGAATACACATGCTTGGCATTCCGTTTCGCGCCATATCCTTCAGAATTTAACCAAGAACCAAAGAAACCCGGAAAGTTTTACGCATAATGCTCTACTTAAGTGTGGAGGAGCTCTCGCTCCTCACTAAAAAAGAAGAACGTAATGGAATCACTCAAGGATAGCTCCAATGCAGCTATATCTCTTTATGCCTCGGGAAGTACCATTTTCCCTTAATTTTCCCTATTTTCTT
>BQNB010075254.1:2477-31530 GCA_026074375.1 Tanacetum coccineum
TTCGATAATTCCATTCGGCACACTTAATTACTATAAATACATCGTTTATACTATACAAAATAGAACGTTTATGTTTACTAAACAATTTAGAAAAGTTTCACGAAAATTATATTTTTCGTCTTTTAGTGAATTTATTAAAATAATAAAATAATAATATTTTATTATTAAAACTAAAATTTTTGTTTTAAGTAAAAATTCTAAGTATAGACTTTTTATAAAATTTCGGCATGACCCGTACGTTTATATGACGTTTTCCAAGGTTATCAAACCTTATTTTCAAACAATTTCAACATTTCGACACTTTCCGAACCAAATTTCAAAAATCACATTTCGCGATGTTTACCAAAATTCTTTCTCAATATGACTTTCAATATAACTTCACAAATACATTTCACTTTTCAAAAGCTCGCCAAAACTCTCAAAATGACTAGTCAACGCTTATTAGGTTTTAAGGCCCAATAAGGGTCCATTAGACTTTTTATGTATCCAAAATACGTTCTAAGCCCAAAACAAGGCCCAATAGCATATATAAACTCAAATCAATAAGTAACCCGACACTCAATAAGCCATCAATAAGCCACGGCTCATTGACTACTTATTGGGTCGTGAGCCCATATGCTCAAAAATCTAATTATTAAGTTCAAAAAAAGCTAATAAGCTATGTATCGCATTTGGTTAACACCATAAGCTATAATATTAGTCCACAAAATATGACATACTAGGAAAATAACCAAGAATACCCTTCTTGTATTTCCATAATTTGTCGTGGGCTTATAAGCCTAAAATAAGCCCATTCGAACCACACATAAGCCAAAAACAAGCTATATACAAAATAAGCTACTTAGCAAACATATGTTTTCAACCATCACGACCACAATATCAAAAATAACAAAACCTTATGTTTTCCCTTTTTATTTCGAACCAAAAACGCACCCTAAACATCCCTTTGTAAACTTTTCGCTTTCGATTTTTAACGATCGGGCCGTACAACTAACATCTATGCATCACTAGCAACCCAAAAGTGCAAGTTAAATTTTTTTTGAAAGACCTACAAAAATGGTCTTCAAAATAAATTTCGACGAGAACCGGACAACCCAAACGTTGTTTTAATGATTACCCGAACACTAGAATCAACCCAAAGTATCACAAATCTTCATGTTTTTTTATCAAAGTTTTAAAAAATAGTAGTGTGTATGTGTGTGGATTGAACGAGCAAAGGAGATAAAAAGAGAGAAGCGTGAAGTTTGAAAATGAAAAATGTGTGTGTTAGAATGTATCCAAGAGTCATATGTACCAAGTGTTGGACCATAGATCCTAAAAAAAGGCCTTTTTGTCCCCCACGAGACTTAAAACCGGGTATGGCATCCTAGGAGCTCGGGTGTCTTCGTTTTCATTTTCGTAAAACTCAACCGTAAAATATTCCTCAAAGTTATTTAGCATTTTTATTTACTTTAAAAATGTTTTTCCAATAACTTAGAGTATTTACTTGGACATTAAGAGACGTGTCGGGACTTGTTTTTCGGTATTTCTAAAAAATTCACGGGTCAACCACCCGGAACTTATATAGCACAAAAGTATCCTCCAATAAGGCTTATTATACACAATAAACCCTAAAATGATTCATATCTCATAAATTCATCACTGCCAACGCGGTACAATATTCTAAATAACTGACAAACGCCAAATAGTCGAAGGACTAAATTAGAATATTCAAAACATGAAAAGGGCAGGGGTTACATATCTGTCAATTTTGAAAACTAATAAGAACAAGATTAATTTTCACTGAAAATATTAATTAATAAAACTAAGAGTATGCATTACGTTAATTTGTAATTAAACATAATTTAATTGGAACATTTTAACAAATAAGCACTTAAAGCACACACTCTAAATTTTATTACCCTCACCGTCCCAATATAATTGTCATCATTTGACTTTTAAAGTCTTTCTTTATATACTAATGAAAATATTTTTGTTTGTAATAAAAAAAGACTTTAAAAATTGAAAAGAGGAAAATTATTTTGCCATGTCACGTTTCTTTTTGTCATCTGAATCAGTTTCCGATTGTTAAAAATAATCCATAATTTGACACGCGATCGATCTACTCTGATCCTTTCTTTCTTTGTGTTGAGAAAGATCGATCTGATTAAATTGAATTGAAAAAAATGGAGAAATTCGAGGAGTATTTCAAAAGAGCGGATTTGGATAAAGACGGAAGAATCAGCGGAGCAAAAGCCGTTTCCTTTTTTCAGGCTTCTAATTTCCAATAGATAGCGTGATTGTGTAAAGGAACACCAAACTAGTCAATGTGACTGTGTGCAACACCAAACTAGTCAATGTTACTGTGTAAAGGAACAATGATATCAAGACTTCGAACTTCACAAAGAGTTCACTTTTGGTAACTTTGGCATCAGTGAGTGGGTATGAGTTGTGTGCAAGGTTATAAATAGCGTGAGGCGTGGTGGGGAGTGGCGGCATGGCCAAGCCTCACGCCTTTGGAGCTATGGCGAGTCATGACGTTTTTTAAGGCGTGACTTAAAGCGGCATTAAATATGAAAATATTTATAAATTTATATATTTATACACATATTTCAAATATATTGAATTTACAAAAAGTGTCATACATAAAGAATAAAGTAAATAAACTATCTTAGCATGTAATATTTTTCATTTCTATAAAAAAATATTTTTATCGAAAATGAATTCAAAAAAGCCTCCATGCATCATGTCTTATCGCGCCTTATCATGTTTTTCCACTTCTTATCTCACGTCACGCCTTAAGCATATACCTTGGTCTATTGCGTAGCGTGGAGGTCACGCCTCGCACCTTTGCGAGGCCTTAGCGACGCTACGACGTGCCTTTTAGAATCATGTCTGAAAACTAACTGAAAATATTAATTAATAAAACCGAGAGTGTATGCATTAAGTGATTTCGTAATCAAACATAACTTAAAAGAAAACTTTAACAAAAAAACACTTAAAGTAGGCACTCTAATATAATTATCGTCATTTGACTTTTGAAAGTCTTTATTTGTAAATTTTAATCTTAAATATTTTGCATACTAGTTTTTTTCTGCATACCAAGGGACAAATCTTGACCATCCATTTCATTAGATTAAAAAGACATGATTTAAGATTAAAAAAAACATGGAGGGACCAAAAATGTAAATTTACTAAAACTCACGCGTGAAGCCTACGATTGACTTGAATTCAAAACAGAAAACAAAGATGATGATATTCGAGGAGTATTTTAGAAAGAGCAGATTTGGAGATAAAGACGGAAAGAATCAGCGGAGCTCAGAGCTGTCTGCTTTTTTTCAGGGCTGCTATCTGTATTTGCCAAAACCCACTCTCCGCTAAGTCAGTCAATTTTACTCCTAAATAATTTAGATCATTTTTCAATCTCCATGAAATTTTTCATCTGTTTTATTTAGGATCCTATTTCTTTTGCTATTCACTGGGCCCACACTTCAACTTTACGTTACGTGTGTTTGTCTGGAACTTGCGCTAGCATGTTACAGTAGTTAGCTGGCGGAACAAAGGAAATTAGATTGTGGGGATTTTTTTGGACTCATAGCAAACAACAAAATGCGAAGCAAAAAAAAAGCTAGGACTCGAAAATGATAAATCACAGTTATTATTACTTCGAGATGATCACGGATTTTTATATAACTGGGTTATCTAGTATGTGGGTGGGTGGCAATTTAAGTTTTGAAATTACATAAAAATCCTCGTCTATGTTCGGCTAGCCCATGGAGGTCACCGCCCCCATACCGCATACGCACCCTAGGCTAGTAGTTAGCAATTAGTAGTGTTTATTTTTATAAAAACTGTTTCGGATAGTAGTTGTTATAGCTATTATTTTAATCTGTTAAAATGCATAATATGCTTATTTCAAAGTGCCATTGTGAAAATTAGTTTTATGATTTTAGTAAATGCTAATGTTCATTACAAACGATGTGCTCCAATGAGCTCTCTAAGCTTTCTGCCTAGGTCCAATCTTCTTTTGCATCTCGATTCTATTAAAATAGCTCTGTGTGCTTTTTAGGATATGTTTGGGAACGAGCATTATAGGGCTGGCAAGTATGTCTATACATTGGTTGGTGGTTTTATATATGTCTACGGCGTTTTGTTTGGCGTATAAGCGTATTTCATTTCGCCTTATATTTCATATGCCCCAATTTTCTGCCTTATTTTGGGACTTGTATAAGTTTATTAATCTCGTAGTAATACAACAAATAAGCTGGAAAATGGGGCTTTCGAAATATAAGCCGAAAAACAAATAAGCTCATAAGCCACATATAAGCTCATAAGCCACATATAAGCTTAAACAAACACCCACATAATAAGCCCACAAAGTCCTAAAACTAGCCAAAAAATTGTATTTACACGAGCTGCTTGAGAATATAAAGCCTCTCCGAAACAAACACCCTTATTGAACCGATAAAAAAGCCGCAGTATACAAATCATGTTTCAGTGTTTGTTGGTAAATTAGATCGTCATGTTCTAATCAATATTTTATCAGCTAGAGTTGCTTAAGATCGGACCCACCCTGCTTATTTTGTTTGGCTATTGAGGTGCCCATACTTAGTATCATAATACATGTTTGCCTAGGTCCCTAAACATCTGCATTGCTACGAGGACATTGGACTGAACTTGGTTAAGGGGAACTTGTGGCGGGCCTCAGCAAAAAACCTGTGTAAAAACATAGAGTACTTAGAGGGGTTTATACGTACAAGATGTTTTGTGTATGCCTCGCGAGTGAGATGTTAGAAGCTAAGACAGTCTGTGGATATGTAACTAATTTGGACAAACACTCGCAATTCCCTTTTCAAGTCTTACAGTTTTGTACTTGGGACCGCCCATGTGTTTTTTACTTTATTTTTTCGTGGAGCAGGTTGCTCTGTCTAATGTGTTATCTCACGTTATAAATTCTCTGCCAACTACTCCCGAGGTTGATTGGTTTTGGTGATGTTTATGTTACAAGCATGAGCTAGGATATAATTCTCGCTCAAAATGGAAAGTTACTGTGCTATCATTCTTTATAATATGGGATATTGATCCTCATTGCACCTCTTTTAGATTCCTTTGTTTAACGGACTTGAATGTTACTTGGCTACAAATTGTTACTTTGCGTGACTATAAGGGTTAAATGCATGCGCTGAGCTCTTATTAGTTTGAGAACAGGCAGGACATGCGTTCTCAATGCTTTTCTAGCAACTTCATACTTCTCTGTTACAAATTATTTGAAATTTTTTGATGTTTAGACTTTCTCGCACATGGTCAAGTTCATTACTTTTATATAACCGCCCAGGACATAGATGAGTTTCATCGTTGGTCAAAATTCCAATTTTGCATTATTGCCATAACTGAAATGGTCAATGAATGAATTACTCGCTGTTCCCCCTTGAAATGAAAATTTTCGTAAGTACAGACTCTACTGCAGTTACCATGCTGTTCTAGAAATCTTATAAATAATGAACTATCATGGCGATTTTTAAATCATACCACTAAGTCTATGTCAATTTCTATTGCAAAACATTTTTATAATTTTGTGAAAATGTGTAGTGTTACGTTTAAGAAACTTAAATGGGGAAACTATTAACGCAATTACTGCTAACAAGTTTTTGTAAATGAGCACTGCTTGGTACACTTATACATACAAAAGGCGTAGTGGTCTGAGATTGTCTAATGGGACGGAATAATGTTGAATGCAATAATATTGCTCTTGATTTGTGTTTGATGATGCTAGTATTAGTTTTTGGTCTACTATTTGTTGACTTGATCCCTCGTTGAAATACGTGGAGGCATGATGGGGAAACATGCCTGCGATAATGATTACTGGGTCCAATTGTTTTTCTAAATTTTTTTAATTATAATGGTCTTATAACTTTAAATTTGTCTAAACCGTAGTTCGTGATCTAGGTATCCTTTTGCGAGTGTTGTTCAGGTAATAGTGATAATGATACCATCAGGATGTTGAGAGAGGCTAGGGGCAATCGTAATAACACTTTCGAGGTTAGCTAGATTGAATAATATATGTTTACGGCCGCACGCGATTAGAGCGATTATCCAATGTTTTTCAACATTCTAGCATATTTACCATTATGATTGTGGATATTTTTAATTTTTTATTATTGATATCATGTTACTGTGAAACGCTTAAAATTCTACATGTTTACGGTCAATGAAACATAGGAATGTATCGTACATTGCAGCCATCTTTCTTGGTCATTGTAAGAACGGGTTACAGGCTTGGCCGCTCTACACTTATATTTTGAATAACAAATGTATTAAATATGATTACTTGTGTTTGCTCGCGAAAGGATCTTGGGAGGTTGTATGATGTGAATAGGTTTAGCCACTTTTGAACCTATTGCACGACTGGAGATAATGACAAACACCCTAGTGACTTTTGTTAGATTAGATGAGTCAAACACGGTTGTCCGGGATCTTTATACACAAAATAAGCTCGCCTTACTATGTTGTGGCAAAATTACTCGTGTTAAAACATTGAATAGTCTAATTCTTTCTTGTATGTCTTTGAATCTTATTGTAACTTACTATCTGTGGTTTACTCGCTATTACAATCTAGAAGATTAGACAAAATTGAACAAATCTTGGACCAGTTGCTTCTGGGTCATGTTGCCTTTGTGATATTATCTCTTATGTGATTGCAGCAGATATGCAGACGCTGATGAGAACCGCACGGCTTCTTTGGCCCCGTCAGGCACTATCTTTTATGACTTAAGCTATGTAACCTGTTGCACAAGAAGTAAAAGACGAACTATACAAGCAGTATGTAAAAGGACGGCATTATATGACATGCTTCATCTAAAAATCCATGATATTAATCTTGTGCTCTGCTCAGCTCAACAAATCCAATGCATCTTGCGTCCTCCTACACAACAGCCTGGGGTGGCTTAATACAATAATTAAAACTATAAATTTCGGCGCCGTATCGACCACTGGGGCTCCTTCAGTTGCTCAACTTCTGAACAGTATTTTCGATGATGACGTTAAAAAGAATACTATTGCAACTAACGTTTAAAAGACTTAAATTAGGAAGTTCTGCAACGATGATCTAAAGTTTCCCTTGTCGATGATGCACATAACTCTTAGATGACGATCCATAAAACTCTTTCATGACGATCTATAGTTCTTTATTAACGATCAACAAAACATCATATTATACGTTCACAAAACTTAGTCGACCTATGCAATAACTGATGTAGTGAAAAAAAACAAGATAACAATACCAGAAACAAGATAAAAAATGACTTATTTTTAAATTTTATTTGAATTTGGCTTGTCAATCCCCATTTTTTCTTCTTCTTATTTTGACACTCAGTTAGAATGAAAAGAAAAAAGAAAAAAAAGTAAATGATTTATTGTTTTATATGTTCTTGAAAGAAAAAAGGAATCATGAATTTGAAGAAAAAGAAAAATAACTTAGGGCATGTTTGGTATGGGGGGTTGGTATGGGTTTTAGGTTGATGTGACATTAAATGGTTGTTTGTTTGAGTTATTTAAAGATCAAGTAATAGAATGAAAGACCAAAACTCATAGTATACTAATATGGTGGGTTTGTGACATTTATAACTTAAGAATAATTTTAGACCACATGTATTATTCATTATTTATTTTTTTCTTGATATTTTAATAAAAAATTATACATAAATTTCATATCAACTTATAAAATATTAATATATTAAAATAATTATATATATTCTCTCTCCTCCTTTTCTTTCAAAACCTTTTTAAATCCGATTCATTAGTATGATCAGAAACTAGATAAAAAAACAAGATAAAAGTTGAATCTGTTGATCCCAATGAATACCAGAAACAATAAATGAGATAACAAATTGAATATGTTGATTCCAATGAATATCAAAAACAATCTGTTGGGTTGAAACACGTTGGGTTAGGTTGCTGGGTTGACACACAAACATTTTCATTAATATGCTGGTTCGTGATATATTCCTGGTATTTCAAGTTTCTGCTTAGATATTACTAAAAGAGCTTATTAATTAGGTCTTGAAGTGACGGTACAGTATTAGAATTTTTTTTTGTTCACATACGTAATAATTTCGTATTTAAGGGGGCCACTTTATAAATGTGGCACAGGCCTCCAAAATCAACGAGACGGTCCTGATAGCTTTAGATTAATGTTGAATACTTCTTTGTAAATTTAACGTTGTAAGCTTCCGAAAATAAAGTGAACATTTGAAGGTATATTGTCTCGTATGTTATGTTATTCTAGTTGACGTCGTTGTTTATCTTGTGTTCACTAAATTACTGCTTGTGCTCGATACAAATCCATGATCTACCGTTCCGCAATCGAACATTAAGTTTGTTGTCGTAATTGTTCAACAATAACAACATGCTATGAGCATATTTTTGTGACATTTTGTTTAGGGGTCTAAGAATCCCAGACCCTGGTGTTTATGTGCTTCTGATTTTCATCACATCAAACATGATCTAGTTGTAGCACGCTACATATATATATTGAACCTAGTTGCACATTTAAGAGCGATGGGTATCATCTCGCTCAACCCACGCCACGCCATTTCGGTGCCAAGCCCCGAGCCATTTCGCTCTGTGAAAGGTGATGTTTGTATTATTTATTTTTTTATTTTTTGGAAAAAAACTAGCCATTGGAATCAAACGAACAGTTGAAAATAAAAATTCACCCCCCCTTTATATATTACCTTGATTTAATCATTTTTCACACAACTTTTTTTAATTCTCTCTACCAAAGACACATTTTCTCTATTAAAAAAATTACATTCTTCGTAACCATGAGATTTTTCGACGCCGGTGGTGAAAGTGACATTTTCTTGTTGACACAAGCTTATCAGTATCACTGATCCTTTTAACAAGCTCAAAGTTTACTTTTTTCTATACCCAATTTTTTTTTTAAACTTTACCCAAAAAAACAACAAGCTCAAAGTTTACGTACGCATTATTAGATATTGTAAACGTGATGTTGCTGAAGCATGATTGTTGGCCGACTACTTGGTGATAATCCAAAATATCCGGAGTCTGTTGATATCATATGAGCAGGAGTATTTTTAGAAATACTCGAAGGTATATCCACTTGTACTTACGATCCTCTTCCCGAGCATTTTTAGTTCTTTAAAGTCCGACCCTATGTTACGGGTCAACAAAGTTTTAGTGTTATTATGAAATGCACATCCGTCATACGTCAATTGGCATAAGACACAACACTTTATGCATTTGATGAATATTTACAAATGGGTAAACATTGTGCACGCCATTGTCTAGTTTTTTTACTATGTGCATTATTGATTTGTATATATGCTTGGATTTTTAAGAAAATCTGACTTTAATGACATTCAAAACTGATATGAAACACATAGGAGGGTTGATTGTATGCATTAGGAATGGATTGCCTGAAAGCATGACACGAGCAATTTGAAAGAGGTGATACAAATATTTAACTATAATGCTTGAAGTTGTTGGGTCGTACGATTTGTGGATTTGATATGCATTTTTTTGGGTAGCGGGTGCGGATAACAATCTTAATGTTTTAAACAATTCTCTGTTATTCGAGACCTTATTGATGACATCGACCTTGTGGCTCCGTTTTAAGTAAATTGAGTTACATATGAAAATGGGTATCACCTAACTAACGGGATTTACCCACAGTGTGCAACTTTTGTCAAGTCGTTTACGGTGACACGAGATAAGAAACATGAGTTATTTAAAAGGCGACAAGAAGGTGCACGGAAGGATGTTGAATGAGCTTTTGGTGTCCTCCAAGGACGTTGGGCAACTATACTAGAACCAACGCGTCAATGGATTATCAACAAGCTACAAAGAATCATTTACACGTACATCATATTGCATAACATGATTTTCAAAGATCAAAAGTTTGCAATAAGTGAATTCAACGAATTGTATATTAGTCTTCAACCAAATATACAACGTACTTGGTTCGAGAGATGCGTAGTACAATGGAGGAAAGCCAAAGAATTACGTGATAAATAAACACACGAAACTCTTCAATGAAATCTTATTGAGCATCTTTGGCAATGACATCAACAACAAGATTAGTTTATTGATAATTTCATGTATTTATATATTTTCGTATTGCTTTCAATTTTTTTATATGTTTTTTTATTTTCGTATTGTAATTTGTATTTATATTTGAATGGATGAAGAATTAGTTTGTTTAAAGAAATGGAAAAAAAAATAAAACAGTGAGTCTCTAAATAGATGTTTTGGTGAGTGATGAATGAAAGGGTATTTTAACGTGTGAGTGTGAAAAAATATAATGCTAAAGTGATGATGATATGACACAATAACTTGAAGCATGATACCCTTTGCTCTAATGATTGATAAATCCGGTCAAATGAATGAAGTTTCATTCTTTTTAATAGGTAGTTTCATATAATATACTAGAAAATTTGTTGGTTCATGTGTAAAAAGTAATTTGTAGGAACTTTACAAGAGACCGAAGATGGCATACTTTATTTTGAAAGATGTCATGTAATTTCTAAAGCTTGGGGGATTGAAAGTGCAACTTATGAACATAAAGTTGACTTGAGGTCAACCTACTTGGCATTATTTAACTTCTGTGTGGCTGGCATGAATAGAATTATCATTTCATTTCGATAACCATTCATATCCTGTGCTTTCTTCTTAACCGATCAAAAAATTGTAAGTCCTCTCCTCAACTTTGTTTTTATTTATAGATTTGTTGATTGTTTCCGCATTTGTGTTTACTAGCATTGTATCTCTCTGTTGCGACTGCGGGTATCTTCTAATTAAAATTTTCGATAAACTGTGAGTGTTGGTAACACGTGTGTTTTTGTGACAATAACTTTATATAAGACGTGAATTTTAGGCTCTAATAACTTCAAATAATGACAAACTATATTGTGTTAAAAGTAGATACTCCATCCGTCCCAAAATTATAGTCCACTTTTCCTTTTGGGATGTCCCAATTTAATTGTCCACTACTAAAAATAGATAGGAAAGTTTGATCAAGTTTACTATATTACCCTTACTTGAAATTATAATTACAAACTTTAAAAAAGACTTTAATTAATTAGCTAAGGGTAAAACTGTCATTCTGCTAAAAAGTAAGAAAGAGAAAGCTGTAATAAATGCACTTTTCTTAAACGGTGTGTTTTTTGTCGGGAGACAATGATTTTGAGATGAATGGAGTAGTAAAAAGCAAATAGTAAAGAGTATAGACATGTCATACTTTTTTACAAATAGATTGTAGAGTTAATTTCATAATTCGTCCCTAATGTTTGTCGGGTATAACGGATTTAGTCCCTCCGAAACTTTTTTAACGGATCCAGTCCCCAAACTTTTGACCCGTATCGGGTTTGGTCCCTTGACGGATATTTCTGTTAGTTTGACTGTTAAATGGCTGTTTGGTAAGATGAAATGACAAAGGTACCCTCCGATCATTATTATTATTATTATTATTATTATTATTATTATTATTATATTTCATCATCTTCATTGTTCTATTCTTCAACAAATCAAACACTAACATGCCAAACAAAAAATATTCCGGCCATTTTCTAAACGTTCCGGCAACATAAACCAAATCAGCCATATATCACTCTTATCATACCAAATCAAATCACTTAACCTATCTATATATGTATCCGACGAAAAGAATCCAGATCCTATATCCCAACAAAACAAATCACAACAGATCCTATATCTTAACTAAATCAACCAACAACAGCCTTACCAACAACAAATCCAACGACATACATCACATCAATACCCTCAATCTATCCTATACCATCTCACCAACGACAACACTAATCCCTATCCACATCTAGACTCGATTCAAAATAAATAAATAGATCTCAAATTATCAAACTTATTCAAAAATCTTTTAAGATTTACAAGGTTTGAGCAAACATCATCATAGATCCGTGGGAGATTAACCCTCTTTAATATCTGAAACTATCAAGAAAGAAAAATAACAAATATGTTATTCTCTTTCTTTGGTTCATTCAAATTAAACTCAACACGAAAACATAACCTACCCAAGACCTTCACAAGATCTTGAAACCTTATATCTCTTGAGCTCTTCATGGGTTAGAAGAAACGAGCACAAGCAGAACCCAATTTGATCTTCAGTTTGAGCCGAATTAATTAAAGGGTTAGAAATTTGAAGATGTGCAGAGTGTTTGGTTGTTGGCTTGAACGAATTAAGGGGGTGCTTTGATTCGTGGGTTACATCTGGAAAGCAAGGGACGAATTTTGTATATTGTTTGTGATTCGTTGGATTTATTATTGGTGAGGCTGTTGTTGAAGAAATGATGAGTGTAATGTGTAGATCTAGAAATGATGAGTGTAATGTGATTTATAATAAATAAATGAGTTAATTTCATAATTCGTCCCTAATGTTTGAAGAATAGAACAATGAAGATGATGAAATATAATAATAATAATAATAATAATAATGATCGGAGGGTACCTTTGTCATTTCATCTTACCAAACAGCCATTTAACAGTCAAACTAACAGAAATATCCGTCAAGGGACCAAACCCGATACGGGTCAAAAGTTTGGGGACTGGATCCGTTAAAAAAGTTTCGGAGGGACTAAATCCGTTATACCCGACAAACATTAGGGACGAATTATGAAATTAACTCTAGATTGTATTAATTTTTATCTCAAGAATGTTT
Source organism: Tanacetum coccineum (assembly GCA_026074375.1). Taxonomy (NCBI): domain Eukaryota; kingdom Viridiplantae; phylum Streptophyta; class Magnoliopsida; order Asterales; family Asteraceae; genus Tanacetum; species Tanacetum coccineum. The sequence goes on from BQNB010075254.1 coordinate 15,166, forward strand.
TAGTATGTTTAGAGAGAGTAGTTACAAATTTATTTTAATAACTTGTTTGATTTTGTACCATATGGTTTATTAATTGTATTTTTGTATTGAAGGGTATTTTATTAATTACTTTAATATATTAATTTAAGGTGTTTAATATATATGTTGTTGCATAAGTTAATTGTACAACATGCATTTATAGGTGTATTGCTTAAGTTGTTGTTTTTGTGGTTTATTGGTTTGTGCAATATACTTTATTATGTATTTGTGACCTTCTATATGTAGAAGTTTTAAAAAACATACCTTTTATTATTAGTAATTATAAAAATAAAATTTAAAAATACACTAATTACACCTTAAATTATAACATTAAATTAGATGTTGCAATAACAAAATAACATATAGCTAATATAATGAGTTTAATAAGCATATTTTTAAAATTAATAACTTTTCAATTTGCATATAATAATATGGCATATTAGTTATTCACGATCTCATAACATAAACACGCAACTGTTTGAAACTATCATTCATTATAGGATATCGTTGATAATATGGCATATTAGTTATTCACAATCTCATAACATAAACACACAATTGTTTGGAAACTATCATTCATTTTAGGATAACGTTTAAACGATATTCGAAAAAAAAGTAAATTTAAAAAATCGTTAAACAACATACGCCTCCAAACTCGCTGCTTTGTGCAAATACCATACTAGTTTAAGTTTAAAGGATATTTTAATAATATTTAGTGGAGGAAACGAGCTTTGTTTATATGTAGTCAAGATTTATAATTCGATAAGTTAAATATACGTTTTTTCTTTATGTATTGTCAATTAATTGTAGCCCGTTAGACAACTCTATTTAATGGTGACCAGATGGTTTGGTCGGTCTCCCCATTTGAGGACACATCACCCCTCCCCTTTTAGAGATCAACCCCGAACGTGTCCCCTCCCCATCTTTTGGCTTGGTTGGGTACCTGGCCAACCAAATGAATTGAGTGCCTTTGTGTGCAGGGATGGAACTTAGAAGGGACGGAGGAGGGTTGTGACCCCTCAAAATTTCGACCCTATGTATATTTTATAACTTTTTATATATGATTTTAGTCAATTTTTTATACAAAATTTTTATAGTAGTGTATATCGGGCCCCCTAAAATAAATATTTTTTAAGTTCGCCCATCCACAAAAAAGTTCAAGTCCGTCCCTGTCGCCTTAAACTAGTTTCGAATAAAACCGATGATAATTGTGAATGTAGCAACTAAAAATTTCTGTAAGGCCAACGTAGCAACAAGAAATTGCATAGTACTAAAAACCTAGGGACTAGAAGTGTAATTTGGACATGTGGAAATTAAAAGTTTAGGGGTAAGATCTAACATTGCCTAAAAGAGAAAAACGGGAAAAATAGGTTAATAAGGTGCCACGTCAAATTGCCCACTAACAATTGTTACAAAAGAAAGATTAGCATTTTCGTTGCACACAAAAGAATAATTAAAAGATGATTGCCTAGAAAAAGAAAATGGAGATACTTCAATGCATTTTTAAACCATTAGCCCTTTAATAAACAACAGGAGTTTGAGATTGCTATGTGTTTACACAGGTCTTAAACTATTATTTTAAAAAGATCACATGGCATGTAGGTTAATCCAATAGATTGCACTAAAACAAGGGACCAGAAATACAAATAAATTGACTTTGGAGTCAACCCAGTTGTCTTTACTCTGTGTAACTTCATTTCATCTTCCATTTTGATTTGCATTCACACACTCAACTCTCTAAGTCTTTACTCTGTAAGTCATTCTACTTTTTATCTATTGAATCATTTTGTATTTGCTCATCTTATAGCTTCTTGTTCTATGTCTGTATGCAAATTATATTTTTTAGTATCATAATTTATATTTTGTCCAATTTTTTACATATCATGAAGCATATAAAATAATATGATTAGAACTGAATTACACATTTTGGGTGCGTTTAGTCAGAGGAAATATATTATGAATTGTTTCATTTAGAAAACGTGCCTGAACTTGAGATGTCGTAGTCGTCCAGTCACTATCGTTTTTTTGTGTAGTCATGATTTTGAGACTTTATGATCTTACTTGATCTAAATAAGATTAAATTGTGAAATCACACATTTAGGTTGCTTTTAGTTGTTTTCACTTTTCACTATCTTTGTTACTATAGATTATTGATAATGGCTACTCTTTCTTATGATCTTTACTTGTCATGAACCCAGCTCGATTGTTAATAATGGCTACTACGTTCATTCCTCATCGCTGGAAATATGATGTTTTGGTAAGTTTCAGAGGAGATGATATCCGTAAAACTTCATGGATCATCTGTTCAATGATTTCAAGCAAAAAGGGATTCATGCTTTCAGAGATGAAAGAGAGTTGCCTAAAGGAGAAGAGATATCTCCTCATCTCTACAAAGCCATTGAAGAATCGAGGTTTTTGATTGTTATCTTCTCCAAGAATTACGCTTCTTCATCTTGGTGTCTGAGGGAACTTGTCAAAATACTTGAGTGCAAGAAGATTGAAAGCCCAAAACATGAGGTTCGTATGAGGAAACAAAAAAAGAAGTTATTCACAAGCGTTCTGTAAGCACGAGATTTCAAATAGTACAGATGTGGGTAAATGGAAAGAAGCTTTATCTATGGCAGCTGACTTATCCGGATGGGATCCCCAGAACACGACAAATGGGTATATTTATTGCTTCGTGTAGTTATCTTTATATTTGTTGTTTTATTTGACACCGTGTAGTTTTTTTTTCTTTTTTTAATGGTTAACAGGCACGAATCCAAGTTCATCGATTGCATCTCCAAAGACATCCTCAAAAAGTTGTGTGACGGACCCTTGCATGTTGGTGAAAACCTTGTTGGCATAGATTTCCATTTCAGCAAATTAGACTTGTCACGCTTCGTTAGGTCAGATAAGGTTCACATGATTGGAATATGTGGCATAAGCGGAATAGGAAAGACGAGCCTTGCCAAAGCTATTTATAACCTCATATATATCCACTTTGAAGGAAGCTACTTTTGTGAAGATGTACAAGGAGTCTCAACACGACAAGGCCTAACTCAACTCCAAATGCAAATGATTGGAAAGATCACGAAAACAGAAGATCTTAAGATATCAAGTGTTAGTGAAGGAGTTACGGTAATAAAGCAGAGGATTGCATGAAAGCTGATCCTTCTTGTTTTAGATGATGTGGATGATCATGAGCAGTTAGAAGCACTAGCGGGTTCACCTACATGGTTTTGCTCAGGAAGTTTGATTATTTTCATTGGTAAATATAAACGATTGCTAAAGTCTCATAAAGTGGACCGACTTTATGATATGAAGACTTTAGATGATTGTAAAGCTCTTGAGCTCTTTAGTTTATATGCATTTGGTAAAAGGCATCCTACAGAAGATTTTGTAGAATTAGCTTCGCAAATTGTGAAATATTTGCAAGGTCACCCTTTGGCTCTCAAAGTTTTTGGTCGACTATTGTATGATAAGTCTGTGTATGTTTGGAAAAGCGAGTTGGATAGACTCCAAACATATCCTAATTCAGAGATAGTACAAAAACTTCGACCAAGTTTTGATGGGCTAGCCTCTGATCAGAAAGAAATGTTTCTTGACATTGCATGTGCCTTCATTGGGGAAAATAAAGATTATGTTGCAAGTGTACTAGACAGAAGTCATTGTTCTGCAAATGCTATTATTGAAGTTCTAGCGGATAAGTGCCTAATAACAGTATATGCATATTGTCTTCAAATGCATGAATTGATTCAAAGCATGGCAAGGGAAATTATACGTGAAGAATTCGCGCAGAATCACAGAAGATTGTGGATTTCATCAGAGGATTACGATGTACCGAATGTAAACAAGGTATGAGTATCAGAGTATAAGCAATTGCCTTTATTGATTTTTTTTAAATAAAAGAAAGAACGCTCTGATGATCGTTTATTTGTATCTAGGTAACAGAAGAAGTTGAAGTTCTAGTCCTTTTGCTAAAGAAAAATTGTCAAAATATTCCCATAGATGGACAAGCTCTTACACGCATGAAAAACTTGCGGATACTAAAAATATGCTTTCCGAAAGTCAAAGGACGTTGGCAGCCATTTGCAGTAACCTTCCCTGGAAGACTGGATTCGTTGTCCAATAATTTAAGGTTGCTTTATTGGCATGGATTGCCTTTAGAGTCCTTACCTTTAGATTTTTATCCAGAAAACATTGTTACCATCGACCTGTCGTACAGCCACATAAAACATCTTTGGACAACACCTAAGGTATATAATTACTTGTTCATACTTTATATTTCCTGGTTAACACGTAAGGTATCTAATCCTTTTCTTTTGTGTTCTTGTTGTTAGTGTTTTAGAAGGTTGAAATTCATGAAGCTAAGGTATTGTCTTTACCTTACAAGTACCCCTGACTTCACAGATATTGCAAATCTCGAAGAGCTAATTCTTGAAGGTTGTAAGAAGCTGGTTAAAGTTCACCCATCTATTGGAATGCTTAAGAAACTTCTTGTCTTAAATATGAGAGACTGCACATGCCTTAAGAGTTTTCCTTCGAATCTGGAGATGGATTCTCTTCAGATTCTGATTTTCTCGGGTTGCTTAAAACTGAGAAAACTGCCTGAAGACTTGGGCAGGCTCAAAAGCTTAACGGAGCTTCATATTGATCGAACTTCCATTACAGAATTTCCTTTGTTTGGTCAACAAGAGAGTATCCGGTCTAGATGGTAACATCCCCAAAGATCAGCTTCATTGTGAGGTTTCCATATGTTAAAGTCTATGAATTTCAGCTACTGCAATTTAGTACAAATTCATGAGAGCATTGGAGGCTTATCGTGTCTATATAATTTATACAGTATTTGTCAGGGAACAATTTTACTATCTTGCCTGGAAGTTTGAGTCAACTTTCTCACCTTCGAACACTGAAACTTGATGGTTACAAGGAGCTGGAAGTGTTGCCCGAAATCCCACATACCCTACAGTATCTTGACGCACGTGATTGCACCTCCTTATGTTCAATTACGGGATCATCCAAAGACCCAATCAGGATCAATACTTACAGATGCCTCATCAATTGTCCAAAATTGTTTACGAATCTTGCCATTGATAGCCAGGCGTCGATATCGGAGACTCAATGTCTCGACTCATGTATAACTTCCCAAGGCTCTACAAACCGATTTTCTGCTTTCCTTCACTACGCGGGTATCCAGAATAACAGATGTGAAATTTTCCGTTTTCCAAGAAGTAACATGCATAATTTGGATATAATGTATGAGGGAAATAGCATCCCAGAGTGGTTTACGAATAAAAGTATGGGAAGTCGTGTAAAGGTGGAATTGCCATTAGATTGGAGCTTCAGTAAGTTAAGGGGATATGGAATTTGTGTTGTTTTTAAGAGAAAAATACCTTCTATACATTTTGGGTACTCTGTAGAGAACTTTGATGGAGCTTATTTGGGAAGATACGATCCAATCTACTATACAGAATATTTTAAGGGTAAGCCACTAAGAGTGGATGAGTCAGATATGATATGGTTGAGTTATATGACGAAATATATACGGACATTGAAGGAAGCAAAGAATTTTGTAACATTTTGTTTTGATGAGATTGAAGGTATTGAAGTAAAGATGATGGGTGTAAGACTTGTTTGTGATGAAGATTCAAATCAAGAAGAAGACATGAATAAGTTACAAGACCTCCCAAGTCTATCACAACATGGCGGGGCCTCGTGCTTGACTGGGCTTCGTGGATATCGTACCGTTAGTTGGTCGTGGTAGTCCAACAGAAAACCATAACAGAAGTGTTTCCCTTATATTGTTAGCCAAAGATGATGCTCAAATGTAAAACTATATATTTTGATTTGTTAATCGTGAATGTTGAATTTTAGTTTCTTGTTAATGAATTTAAGTTAAAATAATAATCGTAGAGAAAATGAAAATGATCTACTTTTGTTGTAGTAGACACCCACGAGTTGTTTTGTGAAACGTCTACAAGTAGAAATCATTCACTCAAACTTATTTGTAAAATATTTGGATCTCCCACATATTAAGGACCAAAGTGTTCTATTATTAACCACTATTTATACTAATGGACTCTAAGCCCAAAGACATGATTACCTAATTAACTCTAATGGACCCTAAGCTCACAGACCGGGCTTGAGGCGACTAACTTAATTCATAAGATACTCCTTCGCAGTTCGAGCGGTGAAATCGCGAAAGCTCAGACCGGAGAGCAGAAAACAAAATAAAATATTTAAGCAATAACTAGTTATTTGATGAAGACATCCGTCATCAAGCGAAGACTAAAAGTATCCCTAACCGGGATAAACCAAAATATCTTTTTTTTCATACGGGATAAACCAAAGTATTCGGACCCGGATAAATCAAAGTATTCATTTTTTTAATCAAACACCAAGACGTGGGCATGAACCAAAGCCAAAAATAAAGAAAATAAAAAAGAGATAAAGCATCACACAGTCACACATGGATGTGTTTGAGGCTTAGATGATAAAAAAGGAATGCAGAAAATCAAAATGTTTGGATAAAATATATGGCAGCAATTGGATGTTGTGAATAAACTTTTTTTTTCTAAGGGTTAAAAGGTGGCGGCTAGGGTTTGACGGAGTTGTTTAGGGAAGGCGGCTTAACGTAGCCGCCTAGGTCTGGGGATGAGACCCGCTCCGATACCATGTTAGACAATGAAAACCCGTAGATGTAACTTTATTATTAACCACTATTTATAGATTAACCTAAACCCTAATGGCCCTAAGCCCACAAACCGTGAGCCGACTACCTTAATCTATCTAATATTTTTTTGGGGAGTTATGGTTACATAACCAAAAATATATAATAAATCTTTGATCGTATCTATTTGATTGACTACTTGACAATGCTTTCATTTTATAATTTCGTTGATCTATATCACTTTTGTTTATGACGAGCTTTCCAGTAAACCACACACAAAGTTGACGGAATGTATATGAGTAGAATTCAATGACTATACCAAATAATTGTGACTTTGTCAGCTTGTTTATCACTACAACTAAATAGTCCACATATTTGAAGCATATACGTACACTTGAAAGTGTGTAGATTTAAAAGTTCACATTTGACCCGCCGTGAAGTCGTGAACGAAAGTGGCGTGACAAAATTTGACTAAAACTTTTCATACATTTAAGTGTGAGGATATGTATAGAATTCTACACTCTTAAGTATGATGCTTTCTAACTAAATTGTTGAGTGTTGATTTGAATTGTTCACATTTCCAATTGTGAGGTATTGAACTAAATTCTTCACACTTTAAAGTGTGATGTTTTCTTTATATATGTTCACATTTTAAAATGTAGGTTATTTATATAAACAACAACCAGAAGTTGATGTGATCCTTCTTCACGTGGGTATTAAACCCATAAACCTTCTTCTACCTCTCAATCATAACCGGCCTGCAACTCCAAGAAATGATTTGAAACCCGAAATCGTTTTCTTTGCTCTAACCTCCAACTAGATATCAAACCTGGGAAATCACAATACTCGCGGCTCTTGATGCAACTTGTTGGAGAATCATTTCTTGGGTAATCATGGTTTCCAACCTTTTAGCCGACTAATCCACTGGGTCTGAACCCGCGCCACACTCATTCAAACCTGGTAAAGCCTCTCCCTTTTCAGGAGGTTGGCTTGGCTACTTCAGGGTTGTTAGACAATTACGACAACAAAATATAGTTGTATGGGCAAAAAACTATATCTGCCATGGCTTGTGCTCCAAAATATGAGCAACCTAATAATTAACACAAAATGTTATTCCACTAAACAGTAAACAAACTTGTGTAAACGGAAATTCAAGTTTATGAAGATAAAAGACCATACCTTGTACCATTTCTCCAAGTTTGACAAGATCTTCAATTTCATGGACTTCATAGCAGCCTCCTTCTCTAACATACGGGTGCGCCCTGATCATGGGTGCATTCCTGTTAAAGCTCACAGTTAAAGATAGTTTCTGACTGCATCTGATTAAAAAGAAAAAGCAATGTTGACATGAGAAACTCAAAGAAATTCTCTGCAACGGATATTCTTTCTATCCTACACCTTTATAAGTAGCTTACTGGAATACCAAACAACATATATTAGAAGTGGGGAAATAGATGCTTATGTGTGTATTACTGATACAGTCATACAGATTTACCATTTTTTAATAAATATTATCTTGCCCTCGAACATTAGCGTTTGTGCAGTAGCGTTTTCTAGATCCTTGAAAGATGACCCGGGAAACTCAAATGATTATAATTACATTCTTAGAGCTTATAAGGCATGTCAATCAAGGTTTCTCATTAATTACAAAACTAAAGACCATTAGCCATAGGCAAATGGTCAAAAAGATCAAAGTTAAGACCAAAAATAACACTAGAGACAGTTTGTCCATTCATGAAGTCACTTAAAGATCTCTTCATTTTACATATCCAATTTAGTCGGACATATTGAAAAGAACCACGTCTTTTTTCATTAACAGCTGAATGGGACAAAGACAATCTGATTCGTTAAGCCTGTAGAAAAGGTCTGATGCTATTTAAGTGTCATTTTATGCATAACTATTTTTAGGGTAAATTACACCGTTGGTCCCTAAACTCAGCCTTGTTTACCCGTTCAGTCCCCCGTTTTGAAGTGGAAATGGTCCTAGAAGTGGTAATTTTGGTGCGTGTTTGGTCCCAAGGGATGAATGGTCGTTAAGTCGCTTCGTTAGTGATGGGTATTATGGTAATTTCGCATAAAAAGTGTGTTGCACAGTTAGTCCCTCACCAACCAAATACACTTTTAAATTTTCAACTCTAACCCTACATCATTTCTCAGCCACATCTCTCATTTGAATCTCATAAGCTTACACACAATATGAAAAACCTTTTCTTTGATCTTAGTCCAAAAAATCTATCTAATCTGTGAATGTGTCCTCCTGCATAAACAACACATATCAAATGATTTATCATGTTTTATATTGAGCAGAACGTGATTGTTGCATTTTACCATAAATTGCCAATACTTGTATCCACATACATGTCTATTGGTGTAGAAGTCTAGTGAGACAGAACACAGTGGTGTGCATTTTTCAATTAAAATAAAGCATACAAATAACAGTTGTATATCAAATCATCAATTTCATTGTCATTATCACATCAAACACATCATTTTACCAAACACCATTACAGACTAAAAATTGCTTTTAAATTGCTGTTTATGCAACTGATGAGAATATACCATGATAACCAATCTGCTACCTATATAGCTAAAGAATCAAGTCTTTTCATGAAATGAACAATTACATAGAAGTTGATTATCTTCTCGTAAACAGCTGTATGGGTATGCAAACAAAACCACCCATCCAATTAGCCTTGTCTATATTAGTACAGACATCCAACCAGTGATAATATGACAAAACCTCTTAAAGAGTGTTGTACCTAAGTTCCAATTAAGTATCGTTAAGACGATCTGCTTAGCAAATCTCACTTATTACTTGTTCCTATCCTATATTCAGGTGCTGTGCTGCAGATACCAGCAATGTACTAAAACTATATCTATGACCATATGTGGAATCTCAAAAATGTTGAGTTGAATACTCGTACAGTGGCATTGGTAGATTACTAGGGCCTCTTTTCTTCTTTTGCGTCTTGTTGTTTGCATCAGAAAGAGTAGGCATCATGTTACCTGCGATTAATAGAGACACAAAACTGGTGTTTAAATTATATCGAATAATCACATATACGATGAAACAAAGTATGTTAGAGATAGTTCATGAAATGACTAAATATGTTTCCGACCCTTGAAGTTAGTCGTCTTAACCAGGTCTTCACACTAACTATAGAAAGACATGTGTATTAAGCACTATACAAAATAAGTATAGTAACACGCCAAAAGTATTATGTTTCCATACATTTTAAAAACTTAGTAGCAAATTTGATACTTAGGGGGTGTTTGTTTAAGCTTGTATAGCTGGTTTCTCGCTTATTTGATTTTGAGCTTATGTTTCATAAGCTCGCTTTTTGTGGCTTATTTATAAACTTTTCGGTTTATATAAGTTCATTATGACATAATGAACTTATATAAGCCAGAATTTGGTTTTGAGCTTATGTTTCATACGCTCACTTTTTGTGGCTTATTTTGTAACTTTCCGGTTTATATAAGTTCATCTGGACAATGAACTTATATAATCCGGGAAAGTTTCAAAATTAAGTCACAAAAATGTTGAGCCTATGAAAACGTTAAGTTACAAAACCTCCAAATAAAGCGATAAGCGGGCTATTTAAGCCAAAAATAAAACCACCCCCGTTTGTTTGAGTAACCATAGTTCATGACCTTTTGAAAACCTAATGATTATCGTCGAATCGAATAAAGAGGGATTTAGCAGATAACAATGAATAACAAACCCTAGATCTTACTAAATCAGATGAATGGTAATTACTTAGAACCAAGAAATCGATTAGAAATCGAAACCCTAATTCTAAAAATCACGTCGAATCTAACAAGAGAGATTAGAGAAAGCTATTATCGATCTACACAAATCAAACGTTATTCGATGAATGGAAATCAAACAGGTTAGGCAAATCGATTAGATGAGTGGATCTTGGATCTTGAAGATGAAGAAGATGAGGACCTCATGGATCTAGGGTTTTTTTTTTATATTATTTATTAATTGTTAACTCGTAGTGAGTGCAATCCCGTGATCTTGAGTTCGATCCTAACACACATCTATTAATTTATCGTCCATAAACTAACACTAAGTTATAAGCCCATTGTATAAATATAAACCCAAACATAAAAATGAGCTTATGAAACACAAGCTGAAATCAAATAAGCTATAAGCCCCCTAATTGTTTTCAATAATTGACCTAAAATTCAATTATACCTAAAATTAATCTTTTTTCACTTATTCATATTTTACTAAAAAATATTGAAAATGACTATAACCCATCTAAACCCGAACCCAACCCATCTAAACCCGAACCAAACCCATCTAGTCTCGGACCCGTTTAGACCCAAACACATCTAGACCCGTGACTTAAATCGCCTATTTTGCCACCTCAAAGCCCACCGCACATATAGTCTCAAACTAAGTAAAGCTCTCCCCCTTTTCGTACGTTTTTAAAAAAAGCATATAAACATCTTGGGTTGGCCATGGAAAGCATTCAAAAAGGTCACGAGATACCCAGTTAGGCCGCGTACATAATACTAACTCACATCTACTACAATTAACCAATTTAAATCATATCAATTTATAAACTAATTACATTTCCCCCAATTTTTCATAAACAAACTCATATCAAAACCATAATTCAAAACCTTAATAAAAAAATTCAACCTCAAGGCTCGGCATCGGGAACGAACCCACCGCCACGCCCAAACGGATCATCCATGGCTTCAGGATCCGCCTTGGAAATGAACCCATACCCAAACTAATTACATTTCCCCCAATTTTGTGAAGACATGTTTGGTTTCGATGATGATGAAGGGGGCAATTCCATATTATAGAATTATGAGGACATGTTTGGTGTTGGTTTCATTTTTGATAGTATTTTTTTACAATGAGAGATGAATTAATTTAATTAATTTGGGTTTTAGGGATTTTTTTATAATTTGATTTTGGGAATTTATTTTCTTGGCGGGAAGTTGTTTATGGAGGGATTGTTATTAAAATTGAAATTGAAATTGACCGGATTTAATTAATTAATTAATGGCGGAGGAAAAAAAATTTGTTATTCAGCGTGCGTTGAGTGAAAAAAATAGGAGGGTCCGGTTGGGTTGTGTGTCCGGCTTTTAGATGAATTTATTTAAATCAATGTTTAAATGTGTCGGGTCTATATGGGTTGAGCCCAGGTCTAAATGAGTTTTGATAAAAAGAAATTAGTTCTTTTTTCTTTATAGTAAAAAATGAAAAATATTTATAAAAAGTGAAGAAAAAAATTGGCCCGTTAGACATGTAATTACATTTTATTCAAATAACCAACTAGATTTATATATAATATTAGGGAAACCTAACTAGACTCATTTCATAATAGACTTTTACTCAACTAGACTAATGTTTAACCAATAGGTCTTAAATTGTCACCTGTCATCCCTGTGGTTTGTAGTTTGGGGTACTAATCATCCCTATTTAGCCGTTATATTGCATCTAATCATCCCTGAGTGGCAAATGTCGGCAAAAATATCCTTATTGGGATGATTTTTTCAAAAAAGTTTAAAAAAAAGTTAGAGGGGATTTTTGCTGAACGTTTTTTCACCACTCGGGGATGATTAGTGCTTAAGAGTATCGGCTAGGGATTGATAGTGCCTCAAACTACAAACACATGGATGATTTTTTGTCAGGTTATTGAATCTAAAAAATAATTGATATAAGAACATCATCAACACATGAAATGTGTTATCTAATCCTATGATTTTTTTTTTTTCTTTTCCATATAATAACAACAATACAAGAACAATTATCTGTGTGATTAGACTCCTCATCCGTTAACATCTGGCAAGTACTCAAATCATAACAGAAAGTTAATGTGATAAATATTGTGAGGAGAAAATGAAACTATTGAATTACCTAACACACCATCATTTAGAGCTTGATTGTGAACGCCTCTCCACCAGTCCAAGCTAAAGCTAGCAGTTTCACTTGTTTTCCAATTCAAAAGTTTTGACAACGGTTTTGTCTAATTCAGATTTTTAACAGCAGCCACATAGCATAGAGTTGTGTTGCCGCTAGAAATCAATATCGAGTCGGGTCAAAGTGGACTTTATTTTTAGGAAAACATCACTGGTTAGCCACACTGACCTTGCTAATCTGACATGTACTTTAAAAGAGACCTGCAACCCAATCCTTATTTAAGACTTACCGGAGAAAACAAAACAAACAATGAACCGTATATTTTTAAGATAACATTTAGAGCGAGTTTGTATCATGTAGTATAACTAAGCTTGCACCTGCATGACCTCTCAGGTTTATTGAAAAGATTAGAACATGAAAGGAGACGATATATATACATTAGTCGTCTAGATATTTTACCTGGGCATGAAGTTATATCACGTCTAAAATTAAGGCGAAATAGTTTACTGTTCGTTAATTTTTGTGCAGGTTGTGACGTGATTTTACTTGTGGACGTCCTGTATGTCATGTCAACAATGTTCAAACAGTATTGTAATAGTCGAAGACGCAAATAGTTAAAGCAAATTTAACAACTGTGATAAGTCGTTGAATTTGCATGTATAAAGTTGACGACATTTCATTTTTTTTATGTAAGAGTATAGGAATTACCAAGTTGCTTCACTATTCGAAAGCATGCAACGTTGTTGAAGATTTATTTGAGTTGTTTTATGTATAGAAAAATAAAATGCAAAGTGATAACCATTGAAAGAAAAAAAAAAAATTTTTTTTACAAAGTATCCGTGATGATGGGATAACTTTACCTTTGAACTGATTCGTGTCGAGAAATTCTGTGGAGCTGCAATTGCAAAGAATTTGAATGAAAGTGTTAGTCTATATGTTTTTCCAAAATATCATGTTCACCATTTTTAACAGATTACCAAATCACTTGGGATAACACAACTTAACTAATACAAACACTATGAAATTCGTTTATAGTACTTGTTCTGAGTTACTAATGTGTAACAAATTATTTAATCCGAAACACGTGTGTAACTTCTAATTAATTGATATTCTAAACTAACACTACCAAACTTTGCTGCAACAAAGATAGCATGCTAAAACATGGTATATATCTTGTAGACCTTAGTATTATCTTGCAGGCACCTTCAGACCAAAAACCTACCAAATTCATCAAACACATAGCGTCCCTCTAACAAATATCCTATATTCATACAATACACATAGAATTTGGCTGTGTTAACAGATTAAAAATGTAGAGGGACTGTAATACAAACACTTAGTAGGCACATTTCATGGTTAGTTTGTAACAACCATTGAATATGCATAACAACAAAAATATCAACTTAAACAACACAAACTTAGATATCTTATTCGTGAGAAAATTAACCAGATTGAGAAGTAGCCGTGGTGCAGTGACCGGTCCATGTGGTGGTACAATGGTTGCTGCGGTGGTGTTGTTTATGGCGGTTGCGGTGGTAGTGTTGTGGTGATACGGTGGTGGTGCGATGGTGTAGTGGTGTTGTGCTCGCAGTCGGTTAGTACGGGATACTGTCACAAAATAAAGCTGAAACTAGCACAGTGAGATACCTGTAACTCTATCACTTTAATAAGTGTTTAATCTTCTGTACAAGCACATGGTGGTTGTATGGTGTGGTGCGGTGGTGCGATGGTTGGTATGGTAGTTGGTTGCAGTGGGTATGGCACATTGGTATTAGAGTAGCGCAATCACACTGATAGATGTTGAAGCTTACAACTTGTCTTGAATACCAACGCATCTCCTACGACCTCCAACCCCAACGCCTGCAACACGGTCATCAAATTTAAATCAATGATATGGCTCTCGGCTTCTCGAGCACGAGTGTATCAGTGATGTGAAAAAGCATGGATAATTTGACTTTTAATACATCACATTTAATCAGAATTCAAGACAAAACACCTAGCAATTTATCGCTAACACATGTTTGGTCCTCTCCATTAACACATCATGAAAACTCTAGGAGATTAACATGGTAGAGGACTTTAAAACAAACACTTAATAGGCACTATTCATGCGTGTACTTTTAACACATTTAATTTGATATCCTAAAAACAAACAAAAATATAAACTTAACACATTTACTGGAGATCTTATCGTGAATAATAATTAACAGATTACTGAAAAGTGTGGTTGGTACGGTGACCGATCCATGAGCTAGTACAATGGTGATGCGGTGGTTGTGTCATGGCGGTGCGGTGGTGGTAGGGTGTTAGTGTGATGGTGGTACAGTGTTGGTGCGGTGGTAGTATGGCGTTGGTCCGGTGGAGGTAGGGTGTTGTTGCGGTCGTGGTGCGGTGTTGGTGCGGTGGTGGCATAATTTGGGGAAGATGAACGAAATTAGGGCATCGAGTTAAAATATGCTTTTTAATTTAGGTAGAATTTATTTAGGGCTTTCGCATAATGTTTTTGTTGGAATTGGAATGTGTTTGAGGAATTGTAATGTTAAAAAATTGGAATGTTAAAGATTAGAATGTTAATGATTGGAATCTGACGGAATTAGAATTTATGAAAACTATCGCGTGTTTGGTTGAAAAAAAATGAAATGAAAAAACAAATTATATAATTATATTAATAATAATAAATATAATTTTTAAAAAATAAATAAATAATAATAATATAATTTTTAAAAAATAATATAATTTTTAAATAAATAAATAGATAATAATAAATAAATAAATAAATAAATAATAATAATAATAATAATAATAATAATAATTTATTTTTGATGATAAAAATATCAAATTTCATGAAATTATAAACTTTCCTTCCGTTTTATGATGGAATGTTGAATTCCACACATAAAGGAATTTGAGTTAATTCATTACATTCATTCCGCCAACCAAACACACTAATAATGTAATTCAGATTTTGAATTTAAACATTCTGCCAACCAAACACATTATGGAATTGGAATCAGATTCCAATTCCATCAGAATCCTGAAGATTCCGCGAACCAAACGGGGCCTTAGAGAAATGCTAGATCACACTCATTTTACACATACAAATTTCACACTTATATGTGTCAAACAAATATAGGTAGTGAAAAAAGAGGAATGCTACACCCACACATTTTTTACATAAAAAAATTCACACCCACATGTGGCAAGTGACGTGGACTAATAGAATTGTATTAAATTTTCTCAATCTTACTTTCACTCCCAATAATTAACTTACACATGTGGGTGTGGATTTTTTTATGTAAAAAAGGTGTGGGTGTAGCATTCTTCGAGAAAAAAAAGAAAAAAAAAATTTTATAGAATGCAATTGGTCCAAGTTACATGCCACATGTGCATATGAAAGTTTTTATGTGAGTTGGGAGTGAATCTGGCATTACTCATTTATTTAACTACTTGATAGAAAAGCTTTGTTTCATTTTAAAGAAGGTAAATGAAATTTGGTTAACTATCTGACTATTAATAGTTTTAAACCAGCTTGTTAAAAAAAGACTACTAAAACTAGCTCACAACAATCTCTTTTTTGCGACATTGAAACATTAATGCTGCTAAATGTGCCGCTATATATATCGCTATTTGCGACTTTGAATATCGTGTCGCTAAACGCATCGCTAAATGATTATTTTCTTGTAGTGAGAGCTGGGAGCTGTACGGCTGGAACGGGAACTCGATCGGGATGCATTTGGGATTTAGGGCTTATTTTATTTTAAATTTTGTGAAGACATGTTTGGTTTCGATGATGATGAAGAAGACA
>BQNB010075255.1:0-31530 GCA_026074375.1 Tanacetum coccineum
CGAAGCTACATCTTGACCGGGTACTCTGCCCGTTAAAGTGTTGTCTTTAGGTTAGTCGGCTAAATATAAATGTAAAACCTGATAATCATAAATAACACCTATACAACGACACATCAAAGACCTAGTTCCTCACCTTGGTGAGCTCCGGTCTTGTTTGTCAAGAAGAAAGATGGATCTTTTTGGATGTGTATAGACTATATTGAACTGGACAAACTTACTGTGAAGAACCGATACCTACTTCCAAGAATCGACGATCTGTTTGATCACCTGTAAGGGTCAAGTGTCTCCTTTAAGATCAACCTGAGATCCAGTTATCACAAACTCAGAGTTTGAGATGAAGACATACCAAATACGGCATTCAGGACTCGCTATGGTCACTACGAGTTCAAGGTATTGCCTTTTGGATTAACCAACGCATTGACGGTATTCATGGATATGATGAATCGGGTGTGCAAATCGTATATGGATAAGTTCATGATCATTTTCATTGCTGACATTCTGATCTACTCTAAGAGTAAGGAGGAGCATGAAGAGCACCTTAAGTTAATTTTGTAATTGCTTAAGAAGGAGGAATTGTAGGCTAAGTTTTCAAAGTGTGAATTTTGGCTTCCGAAGGTACAATTTCTCGGTCACATGATTGATAGAGAAGGCATTCATGTTGATCCTCCAAGATCGAGTCAATCAAGGATTAGGCATCACCCAATACTCCAACTGAGATTCGTTAACTCTTAGGCCTTGCTGGTTATTACTGACGATTCATCAAAGATTTTTCAAAAATCGCAAAGCCTATGACGAAACCGACTCTAAAGAGCGTGATGTTCGATTGGGGAGAAAAGGAGGAAGCTGATTTCCAGACGTTGAAGCAAAAGTTGTGTAGTGCTCCAATTTTGGCTTTACCCAAAGGGAGTGAGAACTTCGTGGTGTATTGTGATGCTTCAATTAAGGGATTAGGCGCAGTGTTGATGAAGAAAGAGAAGGTCATAGCCTACGCATCCGCCAACTCAAAATTCATGAAAAGAATTATACTACACACGACTTGGAGCTAGGAGTGGTAGCGTTTGTCCTGAAGATGTGGGGACGCTATCTCTATGGAACGAAGTATGTCGTATTCACATATCACAAGAGCCTACAACACATTCTTGACCAAAAAGAGCTGAACATGAGACAATGGCGATGGTTAGAACTTTTAAGTGATTACGGCTGTGAGATACGTTACCATCCAAGAAAGGCAATCATTGTGGCTGATGCCTTGAGTAGAAAGGAAATGATTAAGCCTTTAAGAGTTAGAGCCCTAGTGATGACCATAGGATTGAACCTACCCACACAAATTCTAAATGCTCAAATTAAGGCAAGAAAGGAGTGGAATGACGAAAAGGAAATTTATAGGGTATGATTAAGAAGTTAGAACCCTGTGCTAACGAAACGTTATGTAATAGAAGCTGTATTCTATGTTTGGGTGAACTGAGGGCTTTGATCATGCACAAGTCACATAATTCGAAGTATTCCATTCATCCCCGATCAGATAAGATGTACCACAATTTGAAGAAGCTATACTGGTGGCCCAACATGAAAGCAGAGATTGCCACCTATGTCAGCAAGTGTCTAACGTATGCCAAGGTCAAGGCTGAGTGTCAGAAGCCCTCTGGTTAATTGGTTCAACCGAAAATCCCACAATGGAAATGGGAGAACATTACGATGGCCTTCGTCACCAAGTTGCCAAAGACGGCAATCGGTCAAGACACGATTTGGGTAATCGTTGACCGCCTCACTAAGTCTTCTTATTTCTTGCCTATAAGAGAGAATGACTCGATGGAGAAACTGACGAGACAATACTTGAAGGAAGTTGTCTCGAGGCATGGAGTGCCGGTTTCGATCATTTCTGACCGTGATAGCAGATTTACTTCATATTTTTGGCAGTCACTTTAAAAAGCTTTAGGTACCCAATTGGATACGAGTACAGCTTATCACCTGTATACCGATGGTCAAAGTGAGAGGACCATCCAAACATTGGGGAATATGTTGCATGCATGCGTGATGGATTTTGGAAAGGGCTGGGATACACACTTGCCGTTGATAGAGTTTTCGTATAACAACAGCTATTACACGAGCATTAAGTCTGCACCATTTAAGGCGTTGTATGGTCGCAAGTTTCTCTCACCCATCTGCTGGGCTGAAGTTGGAGACAGTTAGCTCATTGGCCTAGAGATCATCCATGAGACAATTGAGAAGATCATCCAAATCAAAAGTCGAATTCAATCTGTCCATGATCGTCAGAAGAGTTATGCCGACGTAAGACGAAAACCCCTTAAGTTTCAAGTGAGAGATAAGGTCATGCTGAAAGTGTTACCATGAAATGGGTAATACGTTTTGGCAAACGGGGAAAGCTGAACCCTTGTTATATCGAACCTTTCAAGATCCTCTCTAAAGTTGGAACCGTTGCGTATCGACTTGACCTTCCAGAGCAACTAAGCAGAGTTCATAGTACCTTTCACGTCTTGAATTTAAAAAGTGTTTGTCCGACGAAACATTAGCTATTCCTTTGGATGAGGTCCAAATCGATGACAAACTCCACTTCATTGAAGAACTTGTCGAAATTGGACTGCGAGGTCAAGCGTCTTAAGCAAAGCCGTATGCCAATCGTTAAGGTTCGCTGACACTCTAGGAGAGATCTTAAATTCACCTGGGAACGTAAAGATCAGTTCCAAAAGAAATACCCGCACTTATTTACAAAACCTGTATCTGCACCGAATGTCACGTCTTAAGCTTTGAGGACAAAGCTTTTCTAATGGGGAAAGTATGTCACACCCCATAAAAATTTCTAAGATTCCGTCATTGACTTATATGCTTACGTGTAATTTTACGTTTAACCGGGAGGTTATCCCGTGTGTATCTGAGAATCGTTACCGGATGCGTTCCGGGTTTTAATTTAATGTAGTCTTTCGACAGTTGTCGCGTTTTTACGTTTCGAGTTGATATTTAAATTTTCAGAATTTTATTTGAAGTTATCGTGTGTTTTTAGTTTTTTCGTATACCGGAGTGTTTTTCTAGTGTTTTTTTTTTCGTATACCGTTAATAACTATTTTTCAAAAAAATCACCCAAAAAAAAACAAAAAAAAAAAAAACAAAAGCAAATTAAAAAAAAAAAAAACCGCGAGCCCTCTCCTCCCCCACCACCCCATCACACACCCAAAGCGTAAAAAAACCCCACACCTAAAAAAAAACTAAATTTGGCAAAAACTCTTCCCCCTTGGCAAAAATAGAAGAAAGGGTGAGACCAAGAGATTCGAAAAGTTTGAAAATTGACAGCACAGGGAGAGGGGTGAGTGGAGGAGGGGAGGAGGGGAGGGGGGACGAGGGGGCGTAAAAGGGAATAAGCGACCCTAGGGCAGCGCCGAGCAGATGGGGCGGGTGCGTCACTCTTTTTGTGTTGGTGTGAGGTTCTTTGTATACATGTACATCTCAACCAGTAGGGATCTCCCACTCCGTCTTAATCCTGTCCCCCCATCCCCCATTGTCCTTCTTCTCCCGCCCCACTCCCCACCACCCCTCCGCCTTCAAACACCTTTTTTTCCACGCTTATCTCTCTCTCCCCACTTCACATTTCCCTTGCTTCTGACTCCATCACTCAACGACACAACCTCCGTCGCTCCTAAACTTTTAGCCACATTTCCTCTTTTCACTTGTTACTTCCACTTGACTATATCCCCCGGAAGAACCCTCACGCCCCACCCCCTCCCCCCCTCCCCCCCCACATCCAACACTACTCTTATATTTTTGCTAATCTTGTCCCCTTAAGGACTAACAACCTAAGATTCCTGGTATTTGCTAAAATATACATCTTTTATACCCCGTAAAACACCATTAATCGGACTAAAAATGCTAAAATATGCTTTATTATATTGCAAATATTTTTGTTTGGTATTTTTATGTCTTATAGGTAAAAATGATTGAAAATAGAGCAAAAAATAGGTATTTACGGGTTCGTCGCGATCAAGAGTGCCTATTATTCAAAACCAAGACAAAGTCGTGAAAAGTTCCCGAGCATGACATTAGAAAGAGCACGAGAAAACGAGTCTAAGGGTGCTCTCGGATTTTATTGGGCCAACCCGTGACCCGCTTAATGGGCCGGGCCAGCCCAAATTATCTTAGCTCAACAATAAAAGACCAAAAGAATTATAAAAGAAAACTGATTACGTCAGCTGACATCTTCGCATGTGCTATCTAATTAATCCTAATGGGTCACGTGACCATGCATATTCATTTTGAGAGCTAATAGGAGCTTCACACGTGGCTTAGGAGTTTATCTCAATTTCAAAAGGCTACAAATTGATCCAGTGGTGGAAAATTATGCGTAACAAGGAAGCATATAGAATGTTCACGTGGAGCTTTATGAACGGTTGATTTTCGCCTGCCAGCTCTGCGATCCGAGGAAACACGCACAATGGCCAATCATTGGCTAATTTATTATCTCATGATCGGGTCAAAGTTACATAAATACCCCCCTCACTTTTGCTATAAAGGGGTGACGCCTCTTACAGTTTTGGTGTTAGATTGAGGATTTATTTTTTTCTACTTTTTAGCTTATTAGGAGTAAGATAAATTTTAGCTTATTTTTGTTTAGGTTTATTTGTAAAAGCTTATTCTAGCTTATTCGTTCAGCTTATTTGTAAAACTTAGCTTATTGGTTATAAAATGTAAGTTGATGTTTGAATATTACTCATGGCTCATTATCTTCTTTTCTCTTCCAAGCTTATTTCAAATTTAAGCTAACTCCTTAGCTTATTTCTTGACTTATTCACTGAGATTATTTGCAAATAAGTGGTAAATCAAATAAGTTATGTTATAGCTTATTCGATTTTTTTACTTATATCTTCTATAAGATCGGTCAAATAAGCTCGTACTTAGCTTAAATTGAATAAGTTGGTTCTTGTTTATTGTTTCATATTTTTTTATATACTAGACCGAATAAGCTCTCCTTATTGCTTCTTCGATTTGTTATTAGCTTAAATCACCAAGAGTTTTAGATCTCTTTTAGATTAAAAGGTTAAAATGCTTATTAGAGGTTTGAAATAAGTTTTTTATGTTTTCTAGTTGATTCGGTTTTAGCTCGCATTTCGTACTAGATCTCGTTTTAGCTTTTTAGTCTCATTTAGTGGTTCGAATTTTAAAAAAAAAGAAGCTCAAACTCGTGCTTAATTGTTGATTTGAAATAAGTTTGTAGAATAGTTAGTTGTTTGTTTAATATGGCTTATTGAGTGTAGCTTATTCAGTGGGAAATTGCTTATTTCAATCTAATAGTAACTGGTTCTCAATCCGTTCCTTGGTCATCGTTTGTATAATGTTTATTTGGGACACATTTGATCTAGTATGGGCCATGTTGATTTGAGTAAGTCGTAGATGGGCCTTGGGTCGTGATAGGTTTGTAGGATAGAATTAGATAATTGGATTAGTTTGGTGTAGAGTAGGCTTGGAAATTAAAGGGACAGATTTAGGAAAGTTGAATTTGCTTTATAATTGTTTTTATGATAACAGTTTATGTTTGTGTTGTTTTTGGTACCGGTCAACTCATGAGGCGCGGAGCTTAAGGGTTTATTTAGCTAGACCGAATTTGATTATTTGTTTTAGCTAAATAAATCGGGTGGTATTCGTTTAATTGCGGGTCTTCAATTCGGTTCAATTTTCTATCCTTTTTCAATTAATTAGTGTAGCTTATTTTTAAAATGTTTTGCTTTGCTTATTTTATCATTATGAGTAGCGAGTAGTTTTACTTGTGTTTGCTAAGTGATTAGTGATTTGGGAATTAAGTGTGGATTTGAAAAAGGGTTTAATTAATAAATAATATTCGATTATTTAGATTTATAGTTTGGATGTTTCAAAGGGCAAAAGCCGGAGAAATAGTCAAACTATTCATCTAGTAGTTAACATCTTTTTGAGAGATTTTTGTTAAAATAAACCAACGTTGTGAGACAATTATCTTTTCTAAAGAGATTAATTTGTTAATAAACCTAAATCCACACTTAAGAAACTTTTCACGTCATTTAGCAAGCATATTTGTCATTTATATCTTTTTAAGCATATTTGTCATTTAGATCAATTTTAGTATAATCTTGTAGTTATAAATTTTAGAATTAATATTAGTTTAATTTTTAGTATAAAAATAGTTTAAAACCAAAACCAAAAATTTGAATGACAATCAAGCTCGATTTACAACTTGAACGTAGATTTCCATTCATCTCTCGCCGAGGAAACGACCCGGAAGGTTTTTGAAATTGCTTTGGTTAAAAGCGTTTATCTAGAACCCGACGGAAATACTATACTATACTATTATTGATATCTTCCTTATTATTACGTATTAATATATTATATATATTTATATGTATTAAAAAGGGTGAACCAATTTTTGGCGCCGCTGTCGGGGAGAGGTGTAGCGATTTTTACGGGATTGTTTGTCTTAAGGTATTCTACTTTTTTCGTTCGGCCTTGAAGATCCTTTCTTCAGAAAGTTTATTTTCGTTCTTATAAAAAATATAAAATCCAAAAATATTTTTCTTCTTATTTTTATTTTTATTTTTACTTTTATTCTCTTTTTATTATTCATTATAAAATATACCAAAAATATTTTTCTTTCTTATTTTTATTTTCTTTTTCTTATGTATTATTTTAAAAATCTAAAAATAAGATTCTCCTTTACCCTCTTAATTTCCGTTTAATCTTTCTTTCTTTAACATCTATAATTGTTTATATCTCATGGTGTACACTTCGATCATCGTTTGTTTCCCCTCTTCACGATAAAGAATGCCCGTCTGGTGGAGCTTTGTACCTGCAGCTTTTGATGTTCAAGGGGGGGTCTTGAAGACAAGCATTCTTTTCCTAAAACCCCCTTAGGGACCTGTGCAACTTGTGGATACATGGTTGAATGGGTCTATTATTGTCGTTATTGTGCTTTTGTGCGAAAGGTGTTTGAATGAAGGGTTGGTTATACAATTTCATGTTGGAATAACGAAATTCGAAACTCTTTTGAGTCGGATCTAATGAACAACACCAACATTGCTAGTTGCACCAAAGAAACCAATCGTCTTTCAATCAAAGACCCCAGTAAAAACATCTCGCATGTCCTCCACAAAATTAACAACATTTGTTTTACAAGTGTGGTGATTCGTTTAGACTTGAAGTTTTTGTCAACAATGTACTCTTCCATGTAGTCATATTTTGTGGGATCGGTGCTCATATTGGTTTATAGTTGCTCCACCGAAGCTTTAATTATCTCTATCCAGAAACCATGCAATCCAACTCCATTGATTGAGCTCCCACAAACTTGCCCAAGTTTTGATCCGTTTTTCTTTCTACGTGCTATTCTGAAAATGAAAATTCATTACCTTACGTTTAAACCCAACTTTGTTGATAATTCTCATTTTACGTTTCGGACCCAACTCTCACAACCTTCTAGTGTATTCTTTAGTGATTTTGCACGGGAATGATGCTCTATTTGGTCACTATTGTATCACCTCAAGTCCCGTTTATTCTATCAGGAACCATGTTTACAATCAAGACTTTAAATTTCGCAAGATTTCATGAATCTTACAACCAACAATATCTTTGTTTGTGAAAATTGCGGGGTTCTTATGAATTACCATTGTCAAACAATGAGTTGTAATATTTTTTGAGCAGATTCTTGCTATGATTCTAATTTCTTTTGGTTTTTCACAATTTCAACCCCCGCCAATTATACCCATCAATCATCACAATCTTCAATGCATTAAAATACCTTTTTCAATGCTCAAAATGTGTTCTCACATTCTCAAAACAAGCTTATGGAGCATATGAATACATATGTGATTTTTTGGATTGGTCAAAATTATGCAAAAAGAAGGAGAAGATAGCGGAATTGTAGAAGAGCAAGCGGCTAAAGATTTGTCAATATTGGAAGATTCCTATTTTGCTACGGATGATGACCGAGGTAGGATGTATACACAATTGCTATCACACCCGTTTTACCAACCAAGGAAAAACCCGAGTACCTCTCATAAGTTATGGGTACGAGATCTTAGCCACTATTCCTGAAAAGGAATCGGATCGAATTAATAACGGAATCGGACAAAGTAATAAAGTCTAGTGTTGAGAACCTTGTCCCAATCCCAAGAGAGTCCGAGGTTACTTCCGATAATGAAAGTGAGTGTGATGTGCCCGTTGATGATGAATCTTCTCCGACTTTTACGACTTTCTCGAATCCTCTCTTTGATTCTGACAACGATTTTTCCTCTAGTGACGACGAGTCATTTTCTGATGAGGACGTTCCGAAGGAAATTTATTCGAACCCTCTTTTTGATGAAGAAATCATTTCTGATAAGATTGATGCTTCGATCATTTCTTCTCCTAAGATTGATTCTCTTCTCGAGCAGTTTTCCGGTGAACTCGCTCATATCGATTTAATTCCACCAGGAATTAATGAAGACAACCTTGATCCGGAGGGTGATATTCATCTAGTTGAGAGGTTGCTTTATGATAATTCATCTCCTCGCCCTCTGGAAGAGCTTAATTCTACCGAGTCTTTCCCTCCATCTCACATTCCCATTGAGGATAGTGACCCTTTTATGGAGGAGATCGATTTGTTTCTTGCTTCCGATGAATCAATACCCCCAGGTATTGATAATGACTACTCAGACTCCGAAGGGGATAATCTTTTTCTAGAAAGATTGCTTCATGATGATCTCACTCCCTTTCTGGACATTCCTTATCCGAAACATGTAACTTTCCCCTTTGAGGATCACCATGATCTTGACTTCACATGTGTCGTTCGAGTTTTTCTACCCTTCTTCACCTATCGGGTGACTTCTTCATTTCTTTTCTCCTCCGGGAGTGAGGATACTATTTTTGACCCCGGCATTTCCACTTTTCAATTTTCTTCTCTTAAGTCGGTGGCATATAAAAATCCGATAGTGATTTTTTTATTCTTCTGTTTCTGCCCCAAGGACAAAGGAATTCAGGAAGAGTCAAGCTAGAGACTCGCACAAAAAACAAGCGCTTCTCGGGAGGTAATCCGTGTCTTTTATTTCTTTCTATTTTCTTAATAAATAAGTGTGTGATTTTATAGCCCTAGTGTGGGGGCGTGCTGTATGATTTTATGCCCATTGTGTGGGGGCGTGCTTCTTTCTTTGGTTTGTGTGTTGTTTTTGCTTTTCATGATTCCATAAGATCATGAAGACCCGTGCTTGTTTTCAGTCCTCCAATCATCCGGTCTTTGATCTTTTGCTTATTTTGGAATCATCAATCCTGATCATGTATATATATATATATATATATATATATATATATATATATATATATATATGTGTGTGTGTGTGTGTTTCCCCTTTCACACTTGGAATTACTAGCATTTGCCTTTTTCGTTGATAAGTGTGGGGGTAAAACCCAACATTTTTGAACATTGAGGCCAATGTTCCATTCTAAGTGTGGGGGGGATTTCTATCGAAATGTGATCATACCTGTGCCTATTTGTGTTCCCACGCAACCCCGTTTTGACCAAAATTTTAAAATTTTTATTGTTTTATTATGATATATATAAAAATGAAAAAAAATGATGAAAATATAAAAATATATAAATAAGTAGGCCCGTAGAATTAGGTAGCTTTTGACTTGACCGAGTTTTAAACTCTAGCTTTCCCCTTAGCTTTCGAGACTAAGGTCTGCCTTAACTTTAAAATTTTGCAAAGAACGAAAAATGATAGAGTTTGATATAAGTTTGATGCTAAGCGTGGATTAGTTGGATATCTTTAGAGCTCATAGAGGTTAATTGTGGCTTTTTGCTCCCACCAGCTTACTAAACGCTATATAATTGTTGAATAAAATAAAGTTGCTTTAGGTTTTTGCGATTCTTAGTTTAAATCACTTCGTAGAGATTCCTTCTGGTGAAAGTAAGGTACACATCGAGGTTTTGTCAGTGTTGTGGGGAAATAGACTCCTGGACCATGGTCGGCTCGCATACCGATGTGGCAGTTGTTAAAAGACCACAGGACTTGAAATTTGGCTAATAATAATAAATGTTATGTAATAAACCGAAGCTGAAATAAGACTTCTGGATCATGGTCGGCTCGCATACCGATGTGACAGTCGTTTAAAGGGTGGAGGTAATAATAATAATAAAACTGTGGGCTGATAAAAGTTTACTGCATCTTGCCGGCTCACAACCGATGTTGCAGTCTTCTAAATAAGGCACATAGTTATAATAATCCGAGACTGATAAAAGTTTGTTGCATCTTGCCGGCTCACAACCGATGTTGCAGCCTTCTAAAAGGTCGAGGAAATTACCGAGGTCGAAATATGTTTGCTGCATCTTGCCGGCTCACAACCGATGTTGCAGGTAATAATAATAATAATAATAATAATAATAATAATAATAATAATAATAATAAAGCCAAATTTTGACTCCGGGGTTATCTAAATAAAGCCTCCGTCTCTGGACTCGTAGTTGAGTTGTTTCGGATGAAATAAAAAGGATAACCCCTAAATCATGCGAAATTAAAACCTTAATGTGGACCTTATTCTCACCATATCGTCTTTTTAGGAAAGGATTTCAAACTAATTGTGGTCTAAACCGGGTTTACTTTATATTAATAAGGACATAATTTATTTGTCAACAATAAAAATAATAATAAAATAGTTAGAGGATTTAGGAATAATAGGAGCAAAAAGTTAAGTTTATACTTACACAATTAGCATTTATGAGTAGTGTTAGCATCTAATCTTATATTTGGTTGTGATTTCGTTTTGAGCTTAGTTTGGGGATTGTGAAAAGTCGAGGATGACGAACTCCCGTTCTTAAAGCCTTTTAAACAAATTTTATAAAATATTTATTTTAGTTTTTATCTATTATTAAATAAGTGGTTAAAACGGGAGCGCTTGCGAAATAAATAATTTTTGAACCTTCTTGATGGACCTTTTTTGCTCTTGTTTGATTGTAAGAGGTCATAAATTAAGGGGGGTTAAATTATTTATTTCCAGGTGTGCTTTATAAACATTGTGTGTGGGACTAGCAATGGCTTAGTGTGAGGGAATTTGATGTGTGCTAAAACACACATCATTTATACCCCGAAAAACACTAATAAATGGACTAAAACCATGAAATATGATAAATATTATTGCAAATATGTTCCTCCGTTAGCTAACACGGTCGAGGAAATTTCAACGAGGTCTAAATATGATTTTAGCATCTTGCCGGCTCACAACCGGAGTTGGCAGCCATTTCTAAAAAGACCAAACGAGTTTAATGTACACACGAGTATGTGGCAAGAAAAATAAAAATAAGTAATAAAAGCAAAATTTTTGACTCTGGTGGATTATCTAAATAAAGCCTAGTATCTGCTCTCTGGACATCTAGTGGAGTCTGTTGGCGGAATGAAATAAAAAAAAGGAAAACCCCCTAAATTCCATGAGAAAATAGGACCTTAATGTGGACCTTATTCTCGGACCATTTCGTCAATGTCTGTCTCTTTAATAGAAAGGATCTTCAAATAACTAAATTCATGGTCTAAACGAGCACCTATTATGATACTAAGGGACAAAATAAATTTATTCTTTGTCACCATAATAATAATTAAAATACCTTAAGAGGCGAAATATAGGGGAATAAGGGAGAGAAAATAGCTAAGCGGCTCAACTACAATAAGCATTTATTAGTATTGTATACGAAGCGATGCATCTTACCTTTATATTTGGTTAGTGAAGAAGTATCATTTTAAAATAAAAAAGAGAAACAAATAAAAAAAAAAAAAAAAAAGTACTTAGTTTATTAGTGGGATTGTGAAAAATCAAGGATGAACGAACTCTGGTTCTTGTAAAGACTTTTAAAATAATGTTATATAATTAATTCTTATAACTTATTTTTATTAGTTATTAAATAAAGAAGGTGGTTAAAACCGGGGGCAGCTATTCGAAAGTAAATGATTATTTGAAACCTTCTTAATGGACTTTTTTTCTGTTCATCTTTGGTTTGATTATATGAGATTATAATTAATTTAATTTCCGGGCGTGTTAAGATTATTTACATTGAGGATATGTTGGGTACCTAGTAATAAAAGCAATAGCGTCTTAGATGTGGGGGAAATTTGAGTATGTGCCTAAAAATGCACATACAGAGTTCATTTGGCACCCCAGAAAATGCTAAATAGACACGGACTAAAAAAACTAAAATAAAGTGGATAAAAAAGTTTGAATTGTGTTACAGTATATCTAATAGCACGACTTTATAGCGGGGAACGCGCATACGCATCGATATAAGCAATCGCCAATAAAAATATAAAGAAAAAAAGAAAGATAAAAAAATAATTATATGCGCATATCAAATGCGATCGGAGACCTTCCAGAACTCAACAGGAGCTCAAGGTTGTCGTACTAGGGTCGTGGACGAGCAATATAGCGACAAAAAGCGAAGATAAAGCCGCTATAAGCGCATAGCGTGTCGAGTATTATATTTTTTGTAATTGAAGTGTAATAAAGGGATTATCTAAAATAAAGAGATTAAAGCTTGGAAATTTAAAAACTAATATTTTTGGATTTTGAATGCATGAATTAAATAATATTATAACAATACTCATATTATTCTAAAACTATGATATATCTATAAATCAATAAATTATTTTTGTCGGCCTAAAGGTCACGAGCCTTAAAAACTCCAGGTACGCTACGCCATCACGCTTAAAGACAAAGCTTGAGGGACTTGGCTATGTCGCATGACGTCACCTTCCACGCTAATTTTATAACCTATGAATGTTTTTTTTATGTCTTAACAAGGTACAAAAGGATTGAAGAAAGCAAAGCAAAAAATTGTGTTAAATTATAATTGGGTGATCTTGATTCGACGACGTTTTTACGAATTATCGAGGCTACAAACGAAGTTCGAAATATTCCATACTGGATAAAAAATATATTTTAAAAATAACCCGACTTAAAATAATATAATATAGAGAACCTCATACCAGTGGAAAGAGCAACAAGAAATACTAGTCCCAACGGTACCGTAATAGCCTATATCAATTTGAACTTTTATTTTATAAATTTAGAACACTTTTCGTCCCTAAGATCGGTATGAACCTTTAAAACTAGTCAAAATAACTAGGCAAAAGAGGGTTTATAAATAATAAAATATTGCATAAAACTTATATGAGACCATAGCTTAAGAGCAGATTGTTTCTTGTGGATGCCATAAGAAGATCTAAACGGGAGGTCCCGAGTTGATTCATGCAGAGGTGAATATCCCCCGTCACTGACCTGACCCGTGCCCAAAACCCCGAACCCCCCTGACCTGGCCCAAGACACTAAAAAATGAAAAAATAAAAAAATATCCAGACCCGACCATGACCCACGATTGACTGGCGGTTCAAACTCACAACTACAATTTGAAACCGGTGGAATTCAGGCGGTGGTCCGACGGTGGTTGAGAGGATCATGGTATGTCAAGACAAAAGGGTGGCCAATCATTGTGGTTTTGTGTGGATCGGATAAAGAGGCTTCTAGAATGATGACGTGGCGCATTATGGTTGGTGGATCGGAAGAATGACATCTGCCAATGATAAGGTACGAGGTATGGGATCCCGAGCCAATTATTAGCATAAGGATTAAGCAATGATTAGTGGCGGCTCGATGTAAAATAACAAAGATACCATCTGCGAATCTTATAAACAGATCTTCTGGATGGTATAGTCCCACTATTTAAAAGACCGAAAATGCCCTCAAGCCCCATTGGGCTATAAGTAAAAGAAAACAGACGCAGGCAAGAAGAAGGGAGTTAGTTTTTATCTTAATTTTCACATAGTATATGGTATTTATGTAGAGTAGAATAGTAAGCAAATTTTAGCTTATTAATGTAAAAGCTTTTAGCTTATTCCACAACTTATTGTATTGCTATTTCTTATAGAAATGAAGAGATACATTTTATTAAGGTTGGTTATATAAAGCTTTTTATCTATTATGCTTAATCTTCTACTCTTTCTTTTCTTTTTGCTATTCCAAATAAGCTCATGCTTATAGCTTATATTTGGATCTCGCATCTCATAGAGCTATATTCTAACATAGCACTTCGCATACTTATTAGACTAGGGCTTATTTTATATTTTTTTGTTTTTAGAGCTTTTACGATGAGCTCATTTTTTAGGCTATTTTTCGATTGCAATATTTTTTCGTTATAAAGATCCTAATCCTATAATCATACCCGATTCGAGTCACTTGAATTGAACACCTTAGTTTCGGGGTGGATTAAATCTAAAAAATAATAGATCTTATATTTTTAGGCTTAATTACTAGCATAAAGTTTGTTGCTTTTTAATTCTAGCTTATTTTATTTCTTAGATCTAGAATCTTTAAATGAACCCGATCCTAAATGTCACTTGATTGAACACCTTAGTTTCAAGTAATTTAGATCTAAAGTTTTTCATCTTCATTATTAGCTTAATGTCTTTTAGAATAAATTCCCCAAAAACAGGTTTTGGCTTATCTCAATCTATTTCTCTTTTCTTGTCTTTACTTTTTCAAAGTGCTTATGTGTTGTGGATTAAGCTCAAGTTTTGACTTCAAATGCTAAAAAGGGTGTCATGAGTCTACACCTCGAGCTATATTATTAATTCTTGAGGCACCTTTATCTCTCGAGAGCTTATTATTTTAGAGCTTATTTAGTCATTAAAGTTCTAAACTTTCCTAGTTTTCTTATAGCTTATAAAGCTAGGGGGCTTATCTCGAATGGTAAAGTAGTAGTAATGAGAAGTGTCATAAATATTATTTTTTATAAGCTATATGGTCTTCATCTTTCTCGAAAAAGCACTTGATAGCTTTTTAGCTTATTCCTATTTTTTATATATTCAAAAGGTAGTTTTTTTTATATAGATTTATATACTATATTTTAATATTTTGTACAAAAGATTAGTTATTTCAAGAATAAATTATTTTACTAAAAAAGTTTCATCTTATTAGACTTATATAGTTTGTCACATAACTTTTCAGCCTTATTTAATATAATCCATCCTTTTACATCTAAGGTCCGGAGGCTTAAAGGGTCGCTAAAACAAGGTTGATAATTATAGATAAAAAGAGTTTTGATCTTTTATGGGTTTTTATATAAGAAGTAATTAGTAGATAAAAAGTATACAACTTTATTTGCTAATTAGTGAAGTATAAAGCTTTTTAATATAAGTTTATTTGTTTAATAAGTTTGTAATATTGGTAGGTTTGATACATTGTGGTTCTTCATATCGGTTCTATTTTCTAATCTCTTTTCAATACTTAGAATCAGATTTATTATTATCGTTCGCCTAATATATTTGGGCTAATTTGATTTTTGGGCCATGCTTAGTGTAGATTTAATTTTTTTCGTTAAATGCTATGTTTGTATAAATTTGAATTCGTTAGTGAGTAAGTGAGTAAATAACTTGTGTTTGGCTAAGTGATATAGTGATTTGGAATTTAAGTGCGATTTAAAACAAGGGTTTAAAAATATAATAGTCATTAGAATTTTTCCATTTACATGCCGTAATTTACTTTTAATATGCAAATTAAATAACTTGTCATATATTTTAAAAAGCATTTTACTTTACTTCATATTAATTTCTTGTGAAACTTGTTTTATTAAGGATTTTAATTCGTTAAACCTGAAGCCCGCACTTAATGAACATTTCGCCACTATTCACTCGCAAAGCATATTTGTCATTTATATCTTTTAAATCAGTTTTAGTTTAGAATCTATTAAGTTTATGAATTTTAGAATTACATGTAGTTAATTTTTTGGTGTGGGGGTGGGTAGGGGGGAGGGGGGGGGGGGGGTAAAATAGTTTAAAATCTAAAACCAAAAACTTGAATGACACTCAAGCACGGATTTACAATACTTGAACGATAGAATTTCCCATTCACTCTCGCACGAGGAAAACGATACCCGTGTTGATTACTTATTATTCTTTCCTAAGAATAATTTGTATGATACTTTGCTTACGTATACGTATATGTATTTTCTATAAATTTATATAATTACACTGGAGGGTTTATTTGATAAGCGCGTTTGAAAAATGATCGATATCAGCCCATTAAGGTCTTAAATAGTTAGCCCGATAGCAAAACTTAGTCCATATCTCTTTACATAAGCCCAAAAAATATAAATCAAAACCCAATGGACCTTAAGCCCATTAAACTGAAACAAATATAAGTCGAAATCACATATATTCGTGGCTCATTAAGCCGAAACAATAAGCTATAAGCCATATGCTTTTTATATAAGCCGAAAACCAAATAAGCTATAAGCTTTTTATATAAGCCGAAAACCAAATAAGTTATAAGCTTATCATATAAGCTGAAAATAAAAGCTCAAAATAAGCCAAGTCCAATAAGCAAATCAAATAACCAAATCTAATAACCAAATCCAATAACCAAAACCAAATGGGCCGAGCCAACCTTGGTGTCGGAACAAAGCAACCAAACGGACCCTTATTGGGCCAAGCCCAAGCCGAAAACAAACAAACTCAAATAAGCTATAACCTAGCTTATTATATAAGCGAAGCTTCAAAATAAGCCCTTATTAAGCACTTATATAAAATGTAAAATTACCACAACAACCATTTTATTCAAACTTGAAAATCCTTTCCCTTCTTCCTTTATAAGTCGACGCACAAACACCCCTTTTATTTACATTTTTGTTTCCAAGATTCGATTTTTATGACGATCAACTTGTACAACCAGTGTTTTAACACCATAATAGCTATAAAAGTACAACTTTTAACAAAGTTTAGAAAACTTACAAGTTTGGATGACCTTGGTTCGATTTTGACGTGAAAAGAATGAACTCGCACACCTTTTATATAACCCGCGTCTACTAACTATCAACCCACTATCTATTCTTAACCCGTGTTCTTGAGAAAATCTTCAAAATCTTGGTTTCTTTCTTCCTTGTGGTTCGTCCGGTTCTAAAGAGAGAAGAGAGATAGAAAATTTTGTTTTTGATTTCAAAATGATGCATGAACCAAGAATGTTTGACTTGGTGGTGGTTATAAGGGTACTATGGGACATATTAGCTTAATTATAGCCTCCTTGTCCCCTTATCCCCTAGGCATCCAACTAAGCATCCAAGGAGGGTCTCGGGTTTTCTTTTTTACGTCAGGATCACTTTAAAACTCAATTTTCATCTATTTAAAACGTCAACCAAACTTAGTTATCATTTTCATTGCGTTTAAAATCAATTTTAAATAAACCTAGGTTATTCACACGACACCTATCACATTAAATTGCTACAAAATCCATTTTGAGCCGTTGTCGGCTGACTCCAGATCGAAAACATGAATTTTTGACAAAACTCAACCGAACCTGACTCATCCATTTAAAAACACTTCAAACCACAAAATATGGTTTAACAACTTATATTCAACTAAAATTTCACCTTTTTACGACCGTTATAGTCTTTTATCGAATTTCACGAAAACAATCGTTTTTCTGATAACTTTCAAATCTCACATCCACAATTTACGTTTTAAACTAACGTTATTTTATCATTATGAAATTATTAAATAAATAAACCCATTACACATTCCCAGAATCATTTAATATCCACACTTGAATAAATGTTGTGCCGGTACGCGCTGCGTGACAATTTTTCGCTAAACGCGAGAAAATTTCCCAGAAAGCACTAAAAATTTTCAAAACCACTCTAAAATAGAAAAACGAATCAAAAGCGATTCATTTATGAACTAAAAATCCATCAAATTCCCGGTTAAACCGAAACCGTTTTTTCGCAAAAATAGTCAACAAAAGTCAACTTTTCAGCTTTCGTCAGGAAAACTAACAAGATCGAAAGACTTCAAAATAAAAAATTATAATATTTTGTAATACTTAACCCTGAGCAAATTACCGGTTATCACAGTCTCACCCCCTAAAAGAAATTTTGCCCCAAAATTCAACTCAAATTATCAACTTATAATACTGACAGGAAATTCCATTCCTCGAAGAATCACATCAAATCACTAGGATTTACTCTTTTCAAACAAGGTTTCTTATGATTCCTCTAGAGACTAAGTCTTTCCATAATCCAAATCCTACACTTTCTCATGGTCAATCCACACCCATTCACAAAATTACGATAGCCTCTCATAATATCTCTTAGATTCAAAACTTCTTACACTTAGGTCACACTGTCTCAATCGGGTGTCAGGATACGATCCAGTCTTTAACATGATGACTATTCTATTTGAATTTGGCATTGCCAAAGTTTCTGGTTATTTAACCAAAAGGACTAACCCTATAGGGTATATGTCCTACACAATATGACTCACACTCTTCTTTCTCAAGAACGCCCACGGTTCTTTACCAACACTTACTCACTTAAAATCCCTAAGTAAACCTTACTTGGTCAAATAATCCTGGATCTACCTTTCTAGGAAGGTCGTTTCATAGTCTAAACCTCATCATTATTCGCCTAAAACTTTTAAAAATCAATCCTACTCAACGAGTGTCTTAAATCTCACAACACTTAGGTAGGTCAAAATACCTCTCAAAAGCTTACACAATAAAAAGTATGATCAGGTTTCCTAATTGATCACTACAACTCTTTCCAATACTCCCCGTGACCATTCAAGGTCTATCACCTTCCTATTAGATCTTCTAATCAAGATGGTAAAATCAACCAGCTCGAATACATTTCAAGCTTACAGAATATATACTAACTACATCGAACGCCAATCCTAATAAGGAAATGGATATCCGCTCTGTTAGAGATATCATTTCATCACCATAAACACAAAAATAAGAAAAATATTTTTATAAAGAGAAAGAACTAGAGAGAGACAAAGGGAAAAATGGTTACTTGTTATGAAAATAAACTGAGAAGCAACACCCTCTTCACACTTAGAGAGGGCTTTTTATAGTTACAAGAGATAAAACCCTTCTTGGGTTGTTGGGCTTAACTTTGGGCCATACCTATTACCAATGGACTTAAGCCGGACACCTAGGCCTAATTAGCTTAGATAAATTCCCGTAAACTAAAATTTTCTTATACAAGGCTCGAGAATATTTAATGACCATCACTTTAATAAAAACACGGCTAACAATTTTCCTCAACATTTTCTTTGACATAATTACTTGTACCACATAATGGAAGGAGTAGTACTTGATCCACTTGTAAGATATATCATTGTTATTTTTCGGCAATCTTGTCGATAATATTCTTTTGAGGAAGTGATTGTTCATCAGAGATTGCGAAAGACTTTGATAGTTTGAGCTTTCATCATGTATATATCTTTAACGATTGAGCATGAGGTCTTGAATCTTGACTCCACTGGAATGAGGTTGTAATGCCATCACTTATACGCGAAAATTGATGTTAGTGATAAATAGCAACAGCAGTGATCATTGCTTTCTAATTTGTCCTGTCTGAAATCAGTTATTGGAGGCTTACGAATGTAGGGCGAGCTTGTGGCGCCACCCCATGCACAAATCTTAAAAGCTGCTAACAATCTCCCTCAACATTTTCCTTTAATAATTTACTGTACCACATAATGAAGGAGTAGTACTTGATCCACTTGGTAAGATATATCATTGTTATTGTTCGGCAATTCTTGTCGATAATAATTCTATTGAGGAAGTGATTGGTCAGCAAGATTGCGAAAGACTTTGATAGTTTGAGCTTTCATCATGTATATATCTTTAACGATTGAGCATGAGGTCTTGAATCTTGACTCCACTGGAATGAGGTTGTAATGCCATCACTTATACATGACAATTGATGTTAGTGATAAACAACAGGTATAGACGAATATGGCTTTGTCATTCGTCTTGAGTTCGGTTACATTAACCTTCGGTTCCGTGAGGACCGTTTTACAGTATAAATACTGTACCTGTGATCAGGTAGGTTTAATTTAGAAGAACCTCCTTGACAGGGTTTCCAGCTCAAAGTATTAGATCCTCTAACATGATTGCATTATATTCACCGTACTTGCCTATTCTCATTACCAAAACGTCTTAAAGCAGACAGCACGGTAAGAGTGAATCAGATAGTTACTATCTTTCTGATTGAGTCATCAATTCCTATACTGGACCAAAATTGATATCCAGTTGACACAGCTTGATTCATTTAGAATCTCGCAAGTCACCTATCGTAGAGCTGTTTAATGTTGACTCTGGAAGGATTTCCATTCATCACTGTGAATACTAAAAAGTATCACTCTAAATGTTCTGACAATTACCACAAGGATAATGCGTAGGACTTTTTGATACCAAATGTTGTATAATGATGTACAACATTTTGTATATTAGAATTTGTGTCCTAGTGAGATTTTGATAGATCTCGTTGGCTCTAGACTCTATAAGTGCACATTTGTTATTTGGTAATTGGAGGCTGGAGCGGATTGCCACCTTTTCAATATCAACGATCTCGGAATGAGAAAGCCGATAGAAACGTGTTGATCTCCATGAGAAATGAAGCATAAATATTTTAAGAGATTTTGAGTGGCTAGGGAGGGTTATGCATTGCATCACTGGGTCTATGATGACTTATCTTCAATATCCTAATCATCTTTGTGATTATCGATAGATTATGTATTGACCCGGTTTCTGTCTAGGGTTGTATGGAGGGCTTCTTTCTTTTCACCCTTTATCCTTACAATTCTTTTTATTCTTCAACCCCTTCAGTGCTTACCGAGACTTCATAACTAGTACTTTGTTGGGTTTGTTCCAGCACTAGCTCCATCTTAGTCGGCACTATTCCCTTATTCTCACTTTACTCCTTTTTTTCAATCATACCTAGGACTTCTACTCTATCTAATGGAGTGTTCCTGAGTAGATCCATTCGGTTATGGCTGGATCATGGAACGAACATACCTAACCTTAACCGCCTTATAACTCCTTGAGAAACAACAGTTGGTCAGTCTTTGGGGTATTGCCATGAAGATCCATTAAACCATTTGATAAAAAAATCAATCAACGTGTCTGAGAAATCATTTGAGACACATTGAGTGTTTCCAGAGTTACCAAAAAGCCCCCCTACACATATGCACTATATTATGAAAGAGATTTGCACATGCGAGGTTTGGGAACGCACTTATAGATTGGAGATTGTATCCATTATTAATCCGTATTGATCACATTTTAATCACTATTCTCCCCCTCAAAAATTGCATATGTTTTTACAATTTTAGACAATTAGTGAATTAAAAACAAGTTAATGTCCGGAATTCACATGAGCCTAACTAAGTCTTGGGAGAACAGGAGTGCATGCAGAATGAAACATATTATTATACTCCCCCTCAATTATAGAATAGAGTGAAAACTTGGAGTAGGAGTTTGTTGAGCACACAATTTTGAAAGAATTTGAATTTTTTTTATGAAAATATCTTGAAAAATTATGCTCAACAGGAAAATATGTGAGATATATCTTGTTTACCATCAGTTTCCTTAGAACTTCTCTTGAGCATTCAAAACTTTGAATGTTTATATGACTTCGCTCAAGACCGAGAAGAGATGAACTTCCTATTGTTAAGGATAAATGTACATAGATGAACATTTTCCTTTCTTTGGAGACCGAGTCCTAAGCTGACGTTTACTTAAAAGTCGTAGAGAAAAAGTGGAAGGACATGTTTTGAAAGCATTTAAAACTCTTGCTCGAACGTCGTTTATTCACCCGTGTTAATATTAATCAACATTTCTAGGTGCGCAAATGTTATCGATTGTCGAGAGACATGTCGGAGAAGATTATTTTTGGTATTTTTAAAATTTTCTGATTTTATATTTTGTTTTTCCATATTTTATATTTTTGTATTTTTTTTTAAAATATTTATAAATCAAAATAAAGAGAAAGATCAAAAATATTTACAAGTCGAAGTTTCCATCAGCAGTGATAGTTGTTGCTAGAGTTGAAGTAGATGAAGTTGAATCTTGTTGTTGTTGATGTTTATCGAATACATCGGCAGTAGTAACAGCGAAAGACTTTGAAACAACTCAATTTTCTCCATTTGAATAATTCGTCGAACATATGACCGAATAGACTTTCCAACTCTATCATCGACGTCATGACTATCATATATACTGAAGTGAAAACAAGAAGATTTCTCTTCTTTTTAAGGTAAAGCGCACTGAAGTGTACACTCCCCTTTTATTTGAAGCTTAGGTTATGCACTGAAGTGAACATAAGCCATCACTGAAAGCTCATCAAGTGTCACATTCATTATCTCCATGATCTGCTTTGTCCTTTAATTTATACTCGGAAAGTAGTGGAATTAGCAGTGTATCAAACAAATTTTGATCACCTGTCATAGAGAAAGTTGAATTTGGAAACCATCTGCAGATTAGTTCCAGAGGGTTAGAAGTACATGCATTATCACCTTTAGAGCAGTCAGATTGACACTCACTGGTTGCAATTATCTTTCCTTTAAGGTCAAACATTCTTCTAGTTGGTAACCACCTAAGGCAAGATCTAGGTGTACTAGGCTTAAGTGAAGCCAATCTTTCTTTGGACCCTACCTTTTAGGTTTCTAGACTCTTGGCTTATGTTTATTTTGATTTGCACTTTTTGAAACATTAGCACTTTGGTTTTTCTTTCTAGATTTCATGCCATTCACATACTGAAGCACACATTCTTCATGATTAGTAGTAATTAGACATTGCTTACATATAGCACAAATAATCTTAGATTTTTTGTTTCGAATTGCAAGCTTAATGTTATTACATTCAGATGATGTATGGTTCAAATGGTTAGAAGACTGTAAATTCCTATGGTTTTTTTCTATTTTCTCTAACTTATTCGAGAGGCAACTACTCTTAGACTTAAAAGGGACATTATCACTCTTAGGATTGTTCCTAGGTTGTGGTCTTCTGGTCCTAGTAGTGCTTTTACCGTCTTTAGGAGATAAACCATTTGTTTTGCAATTTACATCGTTCTTAGTGATGACATGAGGTTGTAAAACAGTGATCGGTTTTGTCCTAACACTTGTTTTTACATGTTTGTTAGGCACAAAGTTGTCTACCCTAGAAGCTTTAAAAGGATTAATCCTATAGATTCCTGGAGCAATCACTCTTTCATTGTTCACAACAGTTGATTCGCGAGAGGAAGGTGGCGAGTTTGAAGTGACTAGTTTTGACAAAGCATTCGACTTACCAACCTTAGGAATAACCGTAGATTTAGGAAAAGGAGTTACAGAATACAGTTTTGATCCAGAGGAAGAAGGTGGTTTTCCCAAGATTGATTGCTTTGAAAACTGAGTATTCACACTCGTACCTTTGTTGGTGTTCTTTTGTCCAGAAACCTTATCAAATAACTAAGCTCTCAACTTAGCATTTTCATAGATTGTGTCATATAATTTATCTTGCAAAGAGTTAATTATAGCTTTGGTTTAAGCCCGTGTCACTTTGATAGAGTCAAATAGGTTCTTGTATGTGGTCTTAAGGTGAGCATTTTCTTTTTCATAATTTTGAGCCTGAAACTCTAATTCTACATTCTTATTTTCTAGTTTCTGAGACAAAGGATCAAGGGTATTTAATATGCACAGAGTATCCTTACTTTTACCCTTTTGATCTCCTAACTGAGCTTGCAACCATTCGATCTTTTGTCGCATGTCATTATAAGCTTTATCGTATGAAATTTTATCATATTTGCATTCTTCACACTTTTTGTACCAATCATTCCAAAGTTTAGCATATTCATTCTCCTTTTTAATGATATAATTTTCAAATTGTTCTTTCGTATTCAAGCTCAGTTTGGAGATTTGATGAATCTACAACAGATGGATTTTGCACAATAGACATAATATCTTGACTGACAACTGCTCTCAAGAGACGCTCAATTTCCAATTCCAATGCATTATGCTTAGCAAGAGATTCATAAGCTTCTTTTGCAAGAGATTTAAAGTCTTGAACAAATTTGGCTGCTTCTTTCAAAAATTGTATTTTGAAATTTTGCACTCTAGCATCAACTTGGTTAACGATAGGGAAAATTTCATCTTTTATAATTTTGTGAATCTCTTGGTGAGCAGCAGACGACCAATTGTGTATATCCAAAGTCATTTTTTGTTTGACAACACGTTGAAGAGTCACAATGGTGCTTTTTACCTCATTTAGAAATTTTCGTGCAACACTTGGTGTAGTATCATCCAAAACTTCTTCATTTGGTACTGAAAATGATTTAGAAACATTGGCCATTTTGGAAGTATTTGAAAAATACAACTCCTCACGTGACTTGGCCATTTGAGAAACAAAAACCCCCAAAAGATGATTAATCTTTGTATAATTTACCTGTTTTATTTCTTTATTTAATTGTTTCATTTTTAAACGACTCTCTTGAGCAAGTTCCAGTGTCTCCTCCCAATCATACACAACAGGATAATCATGATTTTCCAATAGAACTTTGCCATTATAAAAACTCTTTTGTTTCTGTTGAGCTTGCTTGAGATAAAAAGGATTTTGATAACCCAAAGCCATTTTATGTTCGGTATGGTAAAACGACTCTGGCTTAGGTGAAAGCATGTGCATCGTTTGAATTGATTGACCGGTTTAAACCAAAATATTATCTAATTCCTTTATATTATTCTCATGTTGAATTTGTTTATCAAGAAGCTCGTCTTCACGTATTTTGAAATCAAACTTCAACCTTTTCTTTTCTTCAAGAAGAGAAGAAACACTTGATTTTTCCATTGAAAGCTGTTTATTTTGATTTGAAATTTCCTCATTCAAAGTCGTTATTTGTTTATCGGAACTTAAATGAAGTGCATTTATCTTTTTAGTAAGACATTGTTCTTGATAAACAGACTTTTGATAACATCTTTTAAGTTTGTCATATTTTTCTTGACTAATTTCAAAAACCTTTTCTTGATTTTTATATCTAGCAAGCTCAGTGGTCAAATCAGCATTAGTTTCTCTTAACTTGTGATTGACCGAGTTGACTTTCTCAACTTCAGTAGCTAAATTATTATATAACGAATCATATAAAGCACGTGTTTCCTTAGGAGTAGCAGGATGTTGTTCTACTATTCCCCCCACTCTGTTCCATACTAGAAACCTCAGAAATAACATTACTATCATTATGTAGTACTTGGTGTGATTCAGGAATAGGCTCGAGTAGATAAGTATATTGCTCTTCTTAA
Organism: Tanacetum coccineum; assembly: GCA_026074375.1. NCBI lineage: Eukaryota > Viridiplantae > Streptophyta > Magnoliopsida > Asterales > Asteraceae > Tanacetum > Tanacetum coccineum. The sequence goes on from BQNB010075255.1 coordinate 25,089, forward strand.
GTAAACATATTGAATGTATCATTATCATAACAATTTTCCGAATGGTGTACCTCAGCTGATTCATCTGAATCGTAGACGGGAGCTTTGTCAGTCTGAGTACCCGATGTCGATGCTTCCTGCAAATTATCATCTAAAGTGCAGTTGGCATTTACTCTCTCAATCTATTCATAAGAACATGCATCAGCCATGAAATCAAATTATTCTTGAGTGAGTTGGATCCCTGCTTCTTCCTTTAGAGCAATCTGCATCTGTTTTTGAAGATAAGCAGCATCCTGTTTCCCTGGCTTTACTGTGCAGTTGCAGGCAAGATGATCCTCTCCTTGACAGTTGTAACACCTTATCTGATTACCATTATTCCCATTTGCATTACCCTCAGCCCATGCTGCTACAACATTTCCATTCCTATGCTGATTTGCAATCTCTGGAACAACACTAAGCCCATTCTGATTCCTAACATTTTGAGTACCCTAATTCTGAACTGCATTCTGCCCATCCAAATGTCCTACATTCAGCACTACATTCTCTCTAAACTGGTTCCCAACATTATCATCAACCATTAGCATATGCCTGTCTTGATCTATAGTCATACCCGATTAAGTAACTTACTGTAGCAAGGGTTTGATGAACTTCTTTGGTTATTGTTTGTTGAGTGATGTTGTTTAGCTAAAATGCCTTAGACATGAGTTCAAGTTCCATGTCTAATGCAGTTGTGGGAACTAAGATATCTTTGGGATTTTGCATTGGTTGTTGCATGTAGTTCGTGTTGAATGACGGTTGTTGGACAAAGTTGTTGTTGGGTTGTGGATGTTGTATGTAGGTAATGAGTGGTGAGTGATCTGGGTGAAAAGGTGTCTGAGTGTTTGTAATTAATGCCAAAGGATCATGTGTGTTTGCAAATCGTTGTGCTCTAATAGCATTGATGTCTTGTTGAGTCGACATTGCAAAGGTGATGTGAAATGATAAACAAGGATCTTTAGTAGGTAAAGTGATTGTTGTTGTGGATTGAAATCAATTAACGTTCACAGGATTTTACAAATCTATGACTTAAATCGTAAAAAGAATCGACTTTTATGAGATTTTACTAAATCAAGAAAAACCATGAATGAAAGATTAATTTTTGTTGAAATTGAAGAATTTGAGCTTTTGTTGGCAAAAAAATAAGCTTAAAACGATGAACGGTGCAATTTGGTTCACTTTGGGGGGCTAACGGTTGAATTTTAGGTGGAAAGGACCAACAGTGAAAAACTAATTCAACTATGAGGGTTAATAAACAAAGGAAAGGATATGATGTGAATTAGTCTAGAACTTCAGGGGCTGCATGTGACAAGTTCAAATTCTTTTTAATAAATTTTCAAATTCCCTCCAAAAAAAACATGTCTCTTTCGTTTAAAAAGATATGAAATGCAACGATTGTATTTTTAATCTTTTAAGCTTGTTCGGTTATCGTAGGTTAAATCCGAATCTACCACAATGATCAAAAAAGGATCACGATCACAACGGTATAAATTATAAGACCCGTAGTTAACCGTCACACGAAACCGAAAAATCAAAAATGACTTATTACGTGAGATTTTGTTTCCATTATTTGAGTAGTTCGGTTGCTTAAGAATGGACTAGATCAGTTCTTTAGATCGGTTGTCAAAGAGTGAACTAGATCGGTTGCTTTTGTAAAACGTCTAGATCGGTTCATCTTAGACTTTAGATTAGATCGGGTCTTAAGCTTGAACTAGATCGGTTGACAAGGGTTTTTACTCGTTCGGTTCTTAAGGAATCAACTAGATCGGTGGTCCTTCAATGTGTACAACTAGTTCGGTTGATGAAGAAAGGTGCTTGTTCGGTTCAAAACTAGATAGGTGGTCCTTTAATGTGTACAACCGTCCTTTCTTTTGTCTTTACTTCTTGCTTGTCTTCAACCCGAGAGAGCTAACAAAAAACAATGTACTATGAAGCTAAAAAATGGGATCTTGGTCTCCTTGTGACCACAAAGGATGAAATAATCTTTGAAAATAAGCTTGTTACCACATCAAATAAGTCACGGAAAATGAGCTACTAAAAAGTTGACACTTTTTAAGCTACAAAAGGATTTCACGAATAAGCTAATAAGCTTTTGGCTTCATACTTGGTATAGAAAAGAAAAAAATTAATGGAACGTAGCCTTATTGAAAAGTTATTTAGACAAAAGATGTGTTTATATCCCATAAACAGTAAGACCACTAAAACTATCTATATAAAACTTGGAAAGTACTGTTTCAACCCAGTAGCCTAAGAAATCAATCTTGTGAAAGTTGTAAGTTATTAGTTCTTGTAAACAAAATGAAACGTTTTGACAAAATAAAAAGTAAGCCGAATATAAAAGAAGAAAAAATAATCCGACTAATCCGAATAAGCTAGATTAATAAGCACGAATAAGCTCACACAAAAAAACACTAAATCACTAAACCCAACCTTAGCTCTGATACCACATGTTAGAGATATCATTTCATCACCATAAACACAAAAATAAGAAAAATATTTTTAGAGAGAGAAAGAACTAGAGAGAGACAAAGAGAAAAATGGTTACTTGTTAAGAAAAGAAAATGAGAAGCAACACCCTCTCTACACATGGAGATGGATTTTTATAGTTACAAGAGATAAAACCCTTCTTGGGTTGTTGGGCTTGACTTTGGGCCGGACCTATTACCAATGGACTTAAGCCTGACACCTAGGCCCAATTAGCTTAGATAAATTCCCGTAAACTAAGTTTTTCTTATACAAGACCCGGGAATATTTAATGAGCATCACTTTAATAAAACACGGCTAACACGCTCTATCACGAGCGATCAATCACAACGCACTCACACACGGGCAAAGCTAATCATAAAATAACACAAAGTACTGTTGTCCATAACTATCGAACAAAATTTTCCTTCACTATCACGAAACGATTTCAGTATAATTCACCTAATGACTAGTAAGGATTCGTCATAACTACCAATACAAAAGAAAATTTTTCTAATCATAAAACCGACACTAACTGACGCTACCCGGTTTAGTGATATACGCAAACTACTAATCCAACCTTAAATATCCTACGCATCTCCGCTGGGCTCCTGCCCTCTCCTCATACTGTCAACAATCTTAGCCAACTCCAACCGTACATGTCTTTCCTCTGCGAGCTGTGATCGCATCTCCCAGTTCTCTCCCTGCGTATCACTGATGGAATGCCATAAAGCTGCTCTCTGTGCATCCGTCTGACCTGCCCACGACTCCAGGGCTAACAATGGTCTCCATAATGCTCCAAAAGTCACTGCGACCCTCTCCTGCTCATGCTCTAGACTCATAAACTGATACCTCTGGGAGAAAATCTCATCCCTAACCTCCTCCTCCTCCCCTAAACTAACTCTATCGCTCTCTACACTATGAGCCTCATCATCTAAACCATGACTCTCAACTCCCATACCAAGCCCTCATCCCTCGCAGCAAGACCCTCATCCCCTGTAGCAGGATCCTTATCATTTGCAGTAGGACCCTCGTCCTCTGCGTCCTCACTCACACTGTTAGAATCCAAACTATCCCCATCCTCCTCATCATCATCCTCTTTATCCTCATCATCCTCTACTAACTCAGACGTACACTAATAACGCTTCTGTGAAGGAAGGTCTGGCAGTGACGAAGATGGGGAACTCTCATAAGAGGACCTAAACCTCTTACGAAACGCGGACTCAGAAACAGCTGCCACCTCTGCCATACTGGCAAAGAGGCCTGGTGATATCGCAAGTGGAACACGCACATCCATACGTGCGGTCCTACGGAGAATGGGAACCAAAGTGGGTGGAGTACCCTCAGGTAGTGATGTGGGTGGTGCTACAGTGAGGGGTGATTCAGGTGTCTCAGTCTCAATAGGGTCCTCGAAAGGCTCGGACTTAGTGTCCGTCCCATCCAAATAAGCCTGCCCAATAGCCTCATAGGGATCCTCAGGAAGTGGTACGAGCACTCAGGAGCTCTGAGCTCCGTCAGCCTGGGTGGAAATCTCTGGGTCAACAAATACTGGGGTAGACATCCTGTGATAACACGATAAAAGGGTATAAGTATAAAATATTATTATCCAAATTATCAGCATCATTATGCTTACATATACAAATCATTATAGCGTTTGAAATTAGACGTTCGTAACCGTATATATACATATATATATCCTTATATATATTAAATATATCGGAAAGAATGCGAACAATGAATAATCATCGACCAGGTTCGATACCGAATAGGCACAACAGGTCACCACATAATCCACAAAGCATATTCTCAATTCACGTCGCTACCTGCGACTATCTACTAAAATTCTCAAGGCAACACGTACTACACTAAGGCAAGCATGGCTAACATCAATCAATCAATCAATCATCGCTATACGTGACAATTTTACTTACACTCTCAAGGCATCGCACACTACTACTACTAAGGCAGCATGGCAATCCTAAAATCAACATGATCTCAATCTCAACACTCGCAAGTGTTTTCATTGCTTTACATCCTATCATTTTCAGGTGGTCACATTACTCACACATCCCTTCCCTCCTCATAACATAACTTTAGAAAACTAACCCTATTATTTCATAATCCTACATGAATTAAGTATAGTTGATCATGCTATGTGTAATTTAGGAAAAATACGATGAACTGCTCGGGCTATCTGACTTCCGCCATGTTTAAGGTTTTACTAAAAACATACTTCACTTTTTGGTTATAGTTACGCTTTTTATTTTATTTTATAAAAAACGGCATTCTCTATAACCTTGGCTCTTGATACCAATCGGTCACACCCCATCAGTGGCGGAAACACGGGATGTGACAATACCGTTCATCACACAAGATACAAGATCATACACTTTACAATTTACAATAATGAAACTTGGGTTTACATGAATCTTACATGTTATGACTTGGCAAAATTAAATAACCAAAACCCACCTCGACCCAGTTCCCTTGGGTTACATCTTTGCTCTTCCAATACCATTCATATACCTTTGATTGATACACCTGAAAATAATACTCGAAAACGTCAACAATAATGTTGGTGAGCTCGTAGGTTTGACCTTAAACCCAAAAGCTGTAACAATATTTCAAACAGTAGACAATAGTGCTATATGACAGTGAATATATGCAAACAAACATAGCATCACCACTAATCAATAACCATATGTCACTTACGCACCTAAAGGGCCTACCAGCTGGAGCACTAAATTAGGGCAGGATCACACACAAACTTGGGTAGGCGTACCCATCCGCTCAATAATCACCCAGATACTAGGTAGGCGTATCCATCCGATCCAAACAATCATGCAACACATAATATTCACATAGCATTCATAAGCACATATCTTGTCCCAAAAACAAAACCACATTTCGCACAGATCAATTCAAAACATTTCAAAACACATTTAAATATCATTTTCCCCCAACAGAAAAATAGTAAAAAGTAGGGCTACGAGAACTCCCCTCAATCAGCAATCAAAAGCAGCCGCACAATCTCAAATAAGGCAAAGCACAAACAATCTCTACGCAAGCGCACAATGGTACTCGAAAACGACCTAATATATATTTACTTTATTAATACTCGTACAAAATTATCTTATTGTACAAGTGTTCGTCTTTAATCATACAAAATCCTTATTTTATCCCAAATCTCATTTCAACTTCATATTATTTCAAACTCATTATCTCATACCGTTATCTTATTACAAAAAAACGTCATCTCATTACCAAGACCTTATCCCATTATCAAAACTTTATCTCATATTATGGTTGTGTGGTAATTACGCAAAAACGACTCAAAACACTTGGGCAAAGTGTGACATCAATACAATATAGCTCAAACACCTCAAATCGTTGAACGATACAATCGACCAAACTACTCCGCGAAAATCTGACGAAAAAGAAATGAGCAAGAACTCAAAAGCCGAAGATAAATAAATCCATATTTTCGTAATCGATACGATATATATATACATATATATATATACATATATATATATATATATATATATACATATATATGTACGTATACATATATATGTACGTATACATATATATGTACGTATACTATGTATGTACGTATACTATGTATGTACGTATACTATGTATGTACGTATACTATGTATGTACGTATACTATGTATGTACGTATACTATGTATGTACGTATACTATGTATGTACGTATATATGTATGTACGTATATATACATATATATGTGTATATACATATATGTGTATATACATATATGTACATACACATATATATGTACATACACATATATATGTACATACACATATGTACATATATATATATACATATATACATATATATACATACATACATATATATATACATATATACATATATATATATACATATATACATATATATATATATACATATATACATATACATATATATATACATA